>JAOWBL010019212.1:0-10785 GCA_028564865.1 Zenarchopterus dispar
CGGGCAAGATTGAATAAGTTCCTGTCGCTCCATGTGTGAAGGAAGATGCCATCTTTGGACTCGCTGAATGCATAGCGTAGGAGCAGGGAGAAGAATATGCCGAAAAGTGTTATATAAAGTTATATAAAGTGTTATATATATATATATATATATATATATATATATATATATATATATATATATATAATCTTTGAACAATCAACATTTTCACAATAGCTATGTCCAAAATGCAATGCTAAAATGGGTTAATGCACACATATTCATGTTTTCCTAATTACAGATCTTAAATAGATCAAAGAATCTGCAGATAGTTGCTATAGCTCGGGTAGCAGCTCGGGTAGCAGATCTAGATTGTGTCTTGGTGTGCAAAGCTTAATGAGACTTCATAGCCTCTCTCTTACATGAGTAAATGAGAAATTAAGCATCAGAGACAGTTTCTCATTTCAGCCTAATTAAAGTTTTAATTGCTTGATGTTAAGCACAGCATCTTGTGAAAAAGCAGACTCACCGTTAGCGACACCACAAATCAAAAAAGAGCTGAGACAACACAAACAAAAATAATACACTGAAGCTTCACTGCATAATTGGCTATGAATAGTTACCTTATACAGATTTCTACACATGACAAGAAATACCCTCTTCTATAATCACATGCCTCTGTTGTGAACCTCGTATTCTGATAACTATGTGGCAGATATAGATATATAACACTGAGAAATACAGTAGGTGGACAAAAGATCTCAGAGGCTAATCCTATTGGTTTTGCCATCTCTAAAAATCTACATTTCACACAGATAAGCTAAGCTAATGTCTGCGGGGTGTGCATGCCAATCTCATTAGAGCAAGTTGTTGGGATTCCACTCACCATTCCTCTCTTTGCTTCCTTTGGCAGCCTGTACGTGTTGTCTCACACTAAGTCCTGACAGTGGTTTGCTCCATTTTCTCTCATCCTGAGCCCAGTGGACACCTGTGGTGACAGTAATTGAATGCTCTCAGATCTACTGCGATCACTCAGCCCTGTCTTCCTGCCGTTACTGGTCATTCTTCCAAGGAAAACACATAAACTCTCTTATGTGACGAATGCATCTCTGAACTTACAGTCTGCATTGTGGGATGTGCAACTTGGAAAGCATGTCGAAAAGATTGTTTTTTTTTTTTTTATTCATGACTTTCTGTTTATTATTCAGCAAATGTAGCTGTGAGGGACTTTTATTCTGAGATGCACAATGGGACATAAACACATTTTTCAAGCAGCCTTCTTTGTATAAATGGACCTTATGTTAGCGTGAATGAATCACATTTTCATTGTGTCCCTGAAACAAGGAATGCAGAAATATATTCTGAAAGCCCTTGTGGCTCTTTAGCACAAGGACAAATGAGTGTGTATGAACTCTGGTGTGAATGATATTATTGAAGTCAATCCACAACATCTCTATGGGACATTGGTCTAGGGTCTAACTGGGCCACTCAAAAAGCTCAGTTTTCTATTTCTGAAGCTATTATATAGATGTTTTTCTTTTTTTATGCTAAAAGTTATTTTCCTGCTGCATCAGCCAAAGTCAACGGAGCTATCATCCTTTATGCATGTTTCAAAAAACTTGCCATTAAAAGGCAAGATCCAAGTCCCTGACACAAGGAAGCCAGTCCTAATCATGATGCTCCCACTACCATATTGCAGCATAGGGATTGTGTTTTGCTCTTGAAAGCTGTATCCATTTTGTGCCATACTGTTTCATTAGCTCACAGAAGTAGTGTTGTAGTTAGCCAAGGTACTCTTTGGTAGATGTATGGTGTACAGGATTGCTATATATTTCAGAGATTTATCTATTTTACCACCAACACTCTGCCTGTCCTGGCAAACTCGTAAACAAAGATGCCTTCTACTTCCAGTGATATCTTCAGCTAAATGGTGTTACATGTGAACACACATGTAACGGCTAAATATGTAGCTGTTGCATGTGTGTTCATTTATGACTTAGTGAGGATTCTGCTCTGTGCCTTTTGAGACATTTTAGCTGGTTCACTTTCTTTTTCCATTGTCTGCCTGGGTGTCTACCTGTAGTCATTAATAATTGCTTTTTTAAGAGTAAAAGTGGAGAAAAATAGTTGATAGTGCATTGACAATTTAAGTCTTTTTCTCTATTAGAAGCCATTAATGTTAGTTTGATAGTGGCAGTGTAAAAAAACATCCTGGTATTCCTGCACACAATTTTATGAGATTACATACTAAATGCATTGTAGCTATTATAGTCTTGCTCAAGGCATAGGTTAAAAAACTGAAGGACGTTTCCATCATTAAGGCCATGCAAAGGGCATGACCAAAATCAATACCCACATATGGGACTTTAATGCTGTGGATAAGATCTGTACTTGTAACTTGACTTGTCTGATTTTCATTAAGACATGTAATAAACAGTTTTTTTTTCTTTTCATGGTCAAATTGCCAATAAAGAATCCTTGAATTCTTAAAAATGCCACTTTATTTTGTGTCTTCAGTTCTGACTTGCTGGTGGGGAGTCCATGGCATTTTTCTATATGTTGTGAAAATAAATTAACTGTTTCAAAATGTAAACCCCACATCTGGAATCAGCTCATAAATATTCTCAAAGTCAACCTGAAAGTCCCAACTTTAAGAATGCATTCAATCTATAACTGTGACTATGATAACAAAAAATACATAAGTGGCCCTGCATTTCCAAACGACACACATTTTAAAGTGATTTTCGATCACTTTAAAATGTGTGCAGGAATGGGCATTTACAGGGAACAAATATTATCTCTGATATCATAAAATGAATCACTGTATTCAAAAATTCAAAATTCAACTGATACTTTAGCATCTATCAGCTGGCATCAGATTTATGGATCTCATGTTGGCTCATTCCCTTATTGTTAAATCAGAACATAAAGTGGCTGCTTTTATGTTTACAATGTGATTATGAGAAGCACAAGACAAATACTAGATTAATTCCATTAAAGCAAAAATGGAATACCAAAGTAGCTGGCTCATATCTATGATGAATGGTATATGTTGACTAAACAGGAGTTCTTTGCACCGCAGTCCATCTAATTCCACTATGAGCAGAGCAGGTTGCACTATGGAGCTACATATCATGCAAATACCAGTTTGGGTCTGCAGACTCATCATTGTAATACAGTCACTCCCCCGAGGAAAATGTGAAGAGAAGTTTTTCCTTGTCATGTGTGACACATTCAGAATATGGCAATGAATAGTAGTGTGAAGTCTCATAAATCATTGTGGACTACAGGACAAAGGGGATAAGAGAGCAGCAGGGCAAAGTGGATGCTAAAGGGTTCAGCTTTAGGAACAATAAGTGCACTGCATTCAGAGAGCAGGGTTGTGGGAAGTAGATTATCAGTACCAGTGAGGTCAAGGAATGGGAGTATAATTAATGTTGTATATATTAAACCTATGACATGCTTCTCCTGCAACCCACCACTATCTGATTTAAGTAGAAAGGATGGAGGAGAACATGTGGTTGCAGAGCAAGCACTGTGGGTGGGCGAGAGTTGGTGGGTGGAAGACCCTGCAAAGAGAGGGGTGAATGCTTCTCTCTCCTTTTCAGGCTCAGTATTAGTCTGTCTTTTCTTATTAGAAACCTAATGCAACTGTCTGTTCTAATACTGGAGAGCAGCTTTATTCTTTCCCCTCCCTCCTTCTTCACAACTTTTTTCTATTCTGTTCAGCACTAATCTGTCCAGTGGCAGCAGATGATAAGACGGGTACATTCGGTTACTCTCTGCGCTTTTTACAAGCTTTGTCTTGGCACAAGTCGTACAGTCTTGTTTCAATAACTTTGGAGTAGAATCTGAGAGAAAAAAGCTGAAACTTTACTTGGTGATTTTTTTTTCTTATTGTAATTCTTTAGAGGTTTTCTGGTGATATTGCCCTCGAAAACCTGAAAGAAAGCAGAGCTTCTTTGTTTTAAGCACAAAAAAGCCTCAGTTTTAATGCCTTTGAAGTTCACAAAGTGTTGGAGCTTATGGAGGTATTGTTCTTGGGGCGAGAGGATGAATTTTAGAGTAAATTAAAATCTTCAGGCTTAACTTTTAGTGGCACTTGTATTGTAAAGATCAAACATGTCTTACTGGACTTTGAATCCAAACTGAGAAGCTCCCCCAGGCCAAAAAGAAGGTTTAATGGGGACTTCTCTGTAGATAATTCTGATGTAACTCCAGTTCTTCAATAGAAATCCAACGGCTGAGAAAAAGACAATTAGTTCTTCGATAAATCCGCGCTCCATGTAATTTCTTAGGCACTCTGTCAGAGCACACTCCTCATACCTGAAATGTAATTGTCAATTTCTATTCTCTGCTTAAGTGTTTCTGCCTTTCCTTGTATTGCTGCATGTTGAGGCACATCTATTATGGGCAGCAAACAACATATTGCCCTCATGATAACAAAAAAATAAATAAACTAAAGCTTGATATTTAAATATCAGGTATTTTAGCATAATTTATTCACTCTGAAAATGTCTCTCAGTATTGTTTGGGAAATAAAATGGTGCGTCATTTTTAAATGTAATCAACATGACAACCTCTGTACTGTTCAGCACTGATGCTGACAACCCAAGTGAATTATCCTGATTGAGCTCGTTATCAGTAAGCATTGCAAAGTCTCCTCGGGCCATTAAGAGTTACAAGTTTTCTGAACAATGAGGAAAAACTCTTTGAAAGTATTGTACTGTTCATTTTGTCAGTATTAGTCAAGCTCACAGTGATTGCTGAAAAAAAGCAGCAGAAAACAGAAAGTGCATCCATTTGATGTGATAGGACTCATTTGTTAAATTTTGAAAGGAATCCAACATAAAACATATTTGTGATGAGGGCTTCCCACACAACAGTGAGTTGCTGCATTATCCAAAGCTGGGTGAATTTCAAAACAAGGTGTGAAAATCATATAACACTTTTGCTGCAGTAAAAATGTTCCAACCTTAACTTGACACAGAAAACCTCAGACATTTGTTTAGAATCAGAAGCCTTTTATTGTTATTGTAAAATGAATACAATAATAATAGAAAAAGACAACTTCTGGCACTCTATTGCATATTCAACATTCAGAGTTTGGATAAGATAAAAAGACATTTACAGCCATAAAATATAAAATTCACCATAAAAGCATAATAGTTGGTGTGCCAAAACTTTAAAATAGTTAGCAAATATACTCTGCTCAAAAGTATTATAGACAGACTGTGGAAACACATCAGATCTCCATGTAAAAAAATAATCATGCTGCATATTGGTACTGATATGGATCAACGTGAAAAAATCATGCTGTAAGCTTTCCAGTTAACTGAAATTTCATTGGAGCAACTCAAAATGGTACTCAGTAGTTTTTTTGACCCTCACTTGTTTGAAAGAAAGCCTGACATCATTGTATGCTCTGTGCCCACTCAAATGTGTCCTCTTCACCCAAATCTGGACCAGGGCATCACTGAGATCCTAGAATCTCTGAGGGTCAACCTGGTGGGGTAAGATGAACCAAAACATAATGTCCAAAGGTAATCAATTCAATTTAGGTCAGACAAGCATCAGCGGCAGTCAATGGTATCATTCCTCTCATCCTCCAGGAACTGCATACTCTCACCACATGAGGCTGGATATTAGCATGCACCAGGAAGAACACAGGTCCCACTGCACCAGTGTAGGGTCTGACAATATGTTCAAAGACTTTATCCCAATAACTAATTGCTGTAAGGATGCCATTGGCTAATCTGAGAAGGTCTGTGAATCCCTTCATGAATGTGCCTCACTCACACTATCACTGGCCTACTACTAAATTGGTCATGCTACAGACAGCATAATGTTCTCTATGACTTCTCCAGACTCTCACATCCATCACATGTGCTCAAAATGAACCTGCTCTCATCTGTGAAAAGCACAGGCGGAGCACAGTAGCAGAGTGTCTGAACATTATAAGCCCACTCGTACTGAGTGTGCTGATAGCTGTGGTGAGGAAACTGTTTCTGCATCCAGTGTTTCTGGTTTAACAGCCTTGTATCGACTGCCAGATGGCAAAGTTCAAAGAAATGACAACCAGGGTGAGAGAGGACTCAGTCGATGTAACTTTGTTTCTTACTGAAGTCAGTCATTATTTGTTTTGTGTTAATAGTATTCTGTCAAATTACTGCATGACACCATGTTGTCAGTTTATGTACCTCATCTTTGCAGATTCATTGTGTGTTAAAATTAGATCTACAATGGGTGTGTTGTCCACAAAATTAAAGGAGCTTCACAAATGGGCAGGTGAGCACTCACAAGTGAGACACAGAAAAGAACACCTCCCACAGCCCCGAGGGGAGATGGTGCTAAGAGTGATGCAAGAGGAGATATAGAGTCCAATTTTAACTCTCTGTGGGTGCTCAGAGAGGAACTACTTAATCCAGGAACAAATGGAAGAATAGAAGCGATAGATCCATCAGTTTCAAACCAAGATATCCAGTGTGAAGGCATTGAAAGCACAGCTGCAATAAATAAAAAGCATCCTCACAGAGGTTTTCTGGTTTTGTTGATGACTCAGCAATCAATATATAACAATCAATAAAAACCATCCAGTTGACACGCAGAGAAGGGTCACAAGCTGTAACTTAAATCCAACTACATCAAGGACCTTAAGCTTCTGTACAGCAGCTTAGGTTTAGGCATCACAGCTAAATTTTAGCATCAATTAATCTGGTTAGGTTAAGCTATATTTCTTCACATTTTAAAACAGTTGGACTGTGAGATTATCATCAAGGAAATTCATTTGGTTAGGACATGAACTATATTTATGTTAACAGTACAAAGTTGTAAAACCATTCAGCTTCCCCTACTGGTCGCTACAGGTACCATACTGGTATGTAGTGTTTGGTTCATTTGATGTGTTGAATCAGTCGACAAACTGTTTCAGGAAAAAGTGCCTTAAATGCAATTGGTGTGTTGCATTTGCACCTTGGCAGCAACTGATCTGATGACATATGCACTATTGGCAAGGTAGGAAAAACATTAGACAACATGGATGAAAATTCTCTTCCAACAGTTTATTAACTTAGAAGGAAATACATTCCTTCAGAGTAAAACACCCACTACTACACCATCTGCTCTTAATGAGCATATCCAGTCCTTCTCCTTCATTTCTCTTGTTCTTCTTCCCTATATAAACCTGTATATGATGGCAATAATGTCCTAACCATGTGCCTATCACTATATCTTGATACACCACATGAAATCCCATTCCTGATATCCCTAGTCCCTTATTCAGTCCTGCATATTCACCAATTTTATTAAGCCATTTCTTCAATTGATCAACACGAGGAACTCCCACCCTCATTTCTCTCAGTTTTGCTCCTTTCCTCAATTCTCAGTGTCCACTCCACCTCTCCAAATAGTTTCAATGAACTAAATAATTAATAAATAATCAAACCAATTGCTCTAAGTCTAGGAAAAGATGGTGGTCACCTGCCGCATAATAATATATAGCACAAAGTCATAATGACACTGTTCACTGTGTTTACCTGGCATGTTAAAAACTAATATTAATACTGCTTCTGTTTACAGAAATGGCAGAGCAAACAGACTGAGTGGGAACAGTTTGCATATAGCTGCTTAGCAACAGTAAACTCCCGTAGCCAAAAGACCATCTTTGCCTCTTGTCGATCCTTGCCTGGGAAAAAATAAATAAATAAATTATATATATATACACTGGATCAGGAATTCAGTTGGGCATGTACAATGGTGGAGTATTTACAAGAGGCTGTTGTCTGCGAACAATCAACACTTTAAAACTCTGATGTCCTGTTGTGCAAGACATTGTGGAACAATGGGGTGCTGTTTGCTGGAGTGGAGGCCCAAGCGCAATTTTGTATTTGTCAGGTCCTCTGCTGCCCTTGTGGCATGATTAAACTTTAGAGCAGTCATCAGATTTTCTGCCACACGGAGATTAAGCTGATCGCAGGCAACCCATGACAGAGAAGCGACCCCTCATCACTGTAATTTTATGCTATTACAGAGATACACTATCTTTCACATTGTTGCAAGCAGAAATTCCAAATCCCTCTCTCTCTGTCACTCTCATACTTGCACCTTTATTTCTTTGCCACATTTCTCTTTCAAACTTTTATTCAGTTAAAGACATCCCACATCACGCTTTTTTCAGCTAATCAACTAATCAAATGTATGGTGACACGTATTATTTCACAGTTGAGAGCATTTTAGAACATTAACACACAAGAAAACTGGACATGAAATTGAAGTGTAGTCGCAGGTGTTCAACACACATTGATTTATTATCTTGACTATTAACTCTTTGAAGGCAAAGTCAGTAAATGTATTGGTGACACCAAAAGGGTTAAAGCATTTCCTATTGGGCTGGTGGGCCCCAAGATAAGCAATAAAATCCACAAACTGGAGACGCCTGATAAAAACTGGTATTCTACCATAAGCTCCAGGATCCTCTAGGAGCAAATATGCTCTCTGAGATACTTTTAATTGGACAAGACTTTGCATTTTAAAGTTCCCACACAGGCTTGATTTAAGGGGGCCATATATTTTCAGCTATCTAATTTTAATCTCTGGTGCCTGTAGAGAGGCTTTGCAGCCACCACAACTCCAAAACCCTGTATTTATTTCAGAATGAAAAGAGCAATGGTCAGAAGGATAAGAATCATCCTGACAAACCTGTTTTATTTATTCTCTTCATTTTCACTGGCAATATTTAGGAAGGTTTATCAATGAACAGACCTATTGGCCCATGAATTTCACAACTCTTTTTTATTGGTTAATACCAAATTTGGAAAAACCTGACAGCCATATAAAAACTATTTTAATTTTTTTTTTTAACGTAGAGATGGTTCTGCAGCAGCGGCAGCACTACCCCTCCAATTGCCCATCTGCCGTCATCGGACAAAGGGAGAAAAAAACAGAGAAGAAGGAGAGAGGGAAAAAGGGAAAAAAACAGAATGACACAACCAACCCCAGAAGGACCAGGGCAGCCCCCAGCTCCAGCCCACAACCAGGACTCAGCCTATGGGAAGAGACAGCCAGCACCCGAAGATAGTGCAGGGTCGGCCACACAGCACTCCCCGACATACCATAGATGTGCCCAGTCAGCAACCAGCCAACACACCATCCCCCCAGAGGTTGGCCCACACACCAGATCCACCAGCCAAGGTGTATCCTGGACCTGCTAAAGTCCCTAAAGATCTACATTACAAGTACATCCCCAAATGGCAGGGACACATGCCAAACACCTCAGGCACCCAAATCCCCCCATCCCCTCCTTATTTTCCTCTCTCACATGTTAATTTCTTTAGTTGTAAAAGTCATATGTGTATGAGTGCATTAAAAGAAAGTTGGGTGTGCAGGGTGAAGCTGGTTTTTGACATAATAGCACATTATCAGATTTCCCCTAAATGTCCTCCGTACTTCAAATTCTTTCATGCATGCTGGAGACAGAATCATGTTCAGAATATAAAAGTTAACAGTGCAACAAACAGTGACAAAGATTACAGTGTTTGAAAAAAGAAAAAGCTCATTACCTACTTACCTCATTACCCAACTGAGGCAGAGGAAAATGTCTCTGGATTCCATTGGACTGAATAGAGCCAAATCAGAGAAATGATGCATGTGATACTGGCAGAACGACAACCAGACTAGTATCAAGAAAAAGCATCCAACATAGCGCACAGTGGAGTAGGAACAGTTATAAATGGCTCTTCCCAGCGTTAGCAGTAGAAATTCGCCCGCTCCCTCTTCGTTGTGAATGTGTTCTGTACGAACAGAAATGGCTGTGAATGGGAGCGGTGGCAGACCCATTTCATGCAAGTGAAGTTTTGCAAAGTAAAAGGGTATAGACGAGCAGGAGCTAAATGCCAACCGAGCCAAAAAAAAAAAGAAAGAAAGAAAGAAAAAGAAAAGTTATTGTCAAGTTTGTCTTGATGTCTTGTGTTGAAATTAATTTAATTTTTTTATTTGGCAGAAAAAAATGTGAGACTGGGTTGGTATGGTCACCACACCAGTGATGTTTGAACTAAAATGCACTCAAACACATTCCTATTGCCAATATAGCCTAGTTTACTCACCACTCACAGTTCAAGCTTACGTCCTTCTGGTGTCGTAACAGCATCAACTCTTTGCTGTAGTCTTTCTGCAAATTCAGCAGCACACTGGGTCTTGTTCAGCTCTTTGAAACATCATCAAAAAACAAAAACAAAAACAAACAAACAAAGAAACAAAAAACAATGCATTGGTTCCATTTCTGTACCAGAAAAACAAAGTATTTATAGGTCCATAATGGTGGAAAATATACTTAATTCTTGCTGCACCGTGATACAATTCTGCTTTTAAAATGACTTATGTATGTTAACTGTGTTTTAAATTTTACCATAAAACAACATTCTGCCATCACAGAGAACTGTTAAAAAAAGAAATCTCCAGAAGGAAGGATTCTCAGAACTCTTAAGACTGAATATTTTGTGTATATAAATACTACAACTAGGATGGGATAGAAATGCTGGTATTCCACATGAGAGTAGAACATATGTACTCATTAACCATCTTGAGCTCTACACCACCCCTTTGTACAAATTTGCAATTGCAACATGTTGCATATAAAGTCTGGAAGTTGTGTGGAGCAGATTTAAGTAATGATGGCTATTGTGTACTTGTTAAAGGATTATCAGGAAACCTGTGCTCACACACAGCATCAACTAAGTAATTAAACCCTTATTTTAGTCAGACTGGACAGAATTTTTCACTTATTATTTCTCTGAATAACAACTGCATTTG
>JAOWBL010019212.1:10885-24027 GCA_028564865.1 Zenarchopterus dispar
AAGTAATTAAACCCTTATTTTAGTCAGACTGGACAGAATTTTTCACTTATTATTTCTCTGAATAACAACTGCATTTGCTTTATGACTTTACTTGAAACAGTATAACTTTGCATGTTTTCCAGAACCAATTCCATCTGTCCATCTATCCATTTTTTTTTTTAGGTTGCAGGGGAAATATCCTTATCAAAGAAGCCCAGACATCCCTCTCTCTGGCCACCTTTCCAGTCCTTCTGGAGAAATACCAAGGTGTACACAAGCCAGCTGAGAAATACAGTATAATCTCTCCAGTTCATTCTGAGTCCACCCCATAGCCTCTGTATGGTTAGATATGACCAAAAACCCTGCCCTAGGTAGGTTTACAAAAGGCATCCTAACCAGGTCTCTAAATTACCACTCCTGGCTCCTCTCAGTGTGTATGGGCATTGACTCCATGACAAGTCCTGAATTGGTAAACTAAGGGAGAGTCCAGCTGCCCTAAAGAGGAAACTCATTTTAGTCACTTGTATTGTAAGATACATTCTTTCTGTTGGAAAATAAACCTGCAAATAGAGAGGCTTGCCTTTTGGCTCTGCTCTCTTTTCACCACAATGCAAGAGTCCCCATTACAGCATATAACACATTGATCTGCCTGTTGTTCATCTCTCATTCATGAATAAGACCTTCACTCCTCAACTTTAAGGTAACAGCTTATCCCAAACCTGGAGAAAACAATCCACCATTTTCTGACTGAGATTCATGATCTCAGATTTGGAGGTTCTGATTCTTGTCCCCACTGCTTCACTCTTAGCTGTGGATTGATCCAGTACGAGTTCAAGATTGTGGCTCAGCAAACAGAACCGCATTATTCACCAAAATCAGACACGTAATGGTGATGCCACCAAATTGGACCTCCTCTGCTCATTGGTTGTACTCTGTCCATAAAGGTTATGATCAGAATCAGTGTCAAAAGGCAGCCCACCAGGCAAAACAAGTCCTTCTACTAAAAGAACTACAATCTAGCCTTAGGACAGCAATGAGACCATGTTATTATTTTACTATCCACCCTCCACCCTGAAGGGGTACACCTCCAGGGTGTACCCCTGCTCAAAGAGAGATGGGACTGGTTCCAGCAGACCCCCATCTGCATGAATAGGAAAGAGATGGTATAGATTATGGATGGATGGATGGATGGATAATGGCTGTACCCCAAAAACCATGTCACACTGAATGCTATATTTGTTTTAATGATGTCGTTACTATTGTAATGACAAGGTCGCCAGATGTGGAGTGGCACAGCTTTGGGGAAAGAAGAGGTGTTTGAAGTATTTTGACTTACTTCCGAACCACCTGTTGTATCAGCCAGATGGTGGAGTTGAAAGAGTGTGTTGAGAGGGACTTCTCACTGATTATACTCCTATTCACTGGAGGGTGCATCTGCTGTATAAAGAGTCTGTTAATGCTGCCTCTCTGCAAGTGGCAACCGCTGCATATTTTCCCCGTTTTCAACAATGAGTGTGAAGCACTGTGTTTGTGCAACGAATTAGTCATAATGAAGCTGTGTACAAAGATGTCAGCCATATATTGTATAGTAAGCCATCTCTACTCCAAACTGAATAGCTGCCTTGTTATATTTTCACATTATCGATTGTGAGAGACTAATTTTGTTTACCTCATGAGACATATCAAACAGCACTTTTTCCTCATAATTTAAGCCCCATAAAATATTTTTTCATTGAGAATTAGAGGCATATTAAATAAATTTGAAATGATTCTTTGTATTTATGTGCTAATTTTTAAATAACATAACACACACAGACACACATGCTCTGTTATATTTAACGTGAAATTATTTCCCTACATTGAGCCAAAAGCTAATCCAGCATTAAGAACCACTTCCAAGAGACGCTTCCTTCTATGCAAGTCAAATTTTTTGATCCTGCATACCTTGTCTACACAAATATTAACACATCTTACTAGCGTTCTCCTGTTTTTGTCTGTATCAACAGGCTTGAAAAATTGTTCCATCTACATCTCCCTTCATGAGTGAAATAGAGGTAAAATCAATTAGAGATCACAACCCCCACCTTATCAGTCTTTCTCATGGCAGGAGCAGAAACTCATTTCTATCTGGATATTTGAGGAGCGGCAATGTGTTGCAAGCATCAACACTCAAGCTTTTGAAGTTATTTCTAGCATAACCAAATCAATTGTAGATATACAGTAGAAATGAATCTTTAATTTAAGATTTGATGAAGACAGAAAACATATAACTGCTTCATTGAAATTGAAGCTCACTGAAGCACTAGATGGGATTTGTGGATTCATAAAGATGACATGTAGCATGTCAAAAACAAATGAGCTTTATTTTATTACAGTGCACATTTTCACAAAAAATGTATTCATTTAAGCCTCCTGGGTAGAATTTGTATAGAAAAGAGAAAGTTTCCTGACAGAATGGGACTAGTTTGAGGGCTTCTTCAAGTTTTTAAGCCAGAGGGAACTGCATTCCCTTGTGTTTATTTGATTTTAAACTGATATAGGATTGAATCCTTTATAGAAAGCTCATTTTCCGGTATCTGAGAGCAGAATGAAACTCTAAAGGAATAATAAAACATATTATAGTATGTAGTATGTCATGTATCCCTGATCTATCTGCTTGACTTGGTCTTGGACTCTGTTGTTCTGTTAAACCTGAAGTATTGCAAGATTCACTAAGTGCGTACAGTTTAAAGGGAAAACAAAAAACAAAAAACCATCACTCATGGTGTATATTACTGTTCATCTCTTTTCTACTAAAACACAATATAATAACTGTGTTTCACAATTGCTTTTCTCATAAGTAAGCTTCCTGTTCAACCCCCCTTTCCCTAGTTACCAATCATATTCATTCATTTCTTCCATGAACACCTTGCCTTAAATGCATCATGCCACCAAATTCTTGCCTCTACATTATTCTTATATCTAATATTTTTTGTTAGCCAAAACTTTAAGAAGCTTTTGTTACACTCTTTCTTGACCTGTCACCATCTACTTCCTGTGCAGCTTGAACAAATAAAATAAATAAATAAATAGATAAAATGGAGGATCTGATGCAGAGAATAACTGGATCCTTCCTCTGAATTTGCTGACTGCTCCCCCTGCCAGTTCCCCAGCCTTGCTTTACACAGCATCAGCCACCAACAGCCTCCTCACCTCCCCCTATGATTCAGTGTGTCAGTCTCTCCTTGCCTCGAGCCACAAACACTCAACTGAACATTGTCTCTTTCGAGGTTATTTATTTAAAGAGAGACAGCCCCTTCTTACCCTTGTGAGTGTGCACGGTTGTTTATGTCTCTGGTCCTGTGATCAACTGGTGAACTGTCCAGAGTGGTGATAGCTAGGATGGGACAGTTTGACTCAACTTTGGACATGCAACAACACAGCAATCCTAAACAAAATCCTAGACAACAACAAGTCAACAAAGTCAACATTAAAACAGCTCTTAAACTCTAAATGAACACAACTTTAATGACAAGTGTACAGGTCTTTGCCATTTAGGGACACCTATTTCCTTTTAATACATCTTTCTTCTGTATATTTATATACTTCTGTATATTTGCATGTATACTTTATTCCTTAGTGATTTTCTTAGAATGGACTTTTTCTGCAAATTGTTCTAAATGTAGACTGTTGATCTGGTAAAGTTTAATGGATTTTTTAACAAAAGGTAATTTAGTTTAAAGGAGAAATGGTGTGGTTTTACAGATGAGCTGATTCTCAGTCATTTCAATCCTTTAATGTGAAGTCAAACATTTTTTTAGCCCTCATGATAATCAAACATTTAACAGTAGATGTATGTAAAATATCAAGGAGTACACAGAATAAATGATTTAACTCTTGATCTTTGAAGTCTCTTGTGCCCTGAAAAAAAATCTAATGCATAAGTAAATAATCACTATCTTCTATAAAAGTTATTGAGAAGAGTATATCATATTCAGAACTCTTGCTTTCCCCCCCCCCAATTATTCATATATAAAGCCATCAAAGGCAAAACATAAATTTTACCCTTTTCTCTGATAGGCCTTCTTTCAAAACACATTATCAGACTGACATAAATGTTGTTGAAATTCCATAATTAAAAAAGGTCAAATGGAGATCAAGGAATTAATCCATGTTGAAGGTTGGTTAACTCAAGAAACTTTCTCCCAGTGGTTAAAAAACATTATAATTTAGTGGAGATTTACGCACTGGTTGACATTTTACAATTAACCCCTTTTTAAAATCTAAAAGAGTGAAGGGGTTTTCAGAAAAATTCCATTTTTTGTGCTAGTAAAAATATATTTGTGTGACATTACAACATAGAAAAAAGAAAAACAAAATCCAGACACTTTATCAGGACTGCATAGGTTTGAAAATATAGAACTGAACTGAATTGAACTGAACTCAGATTAACAATTTATTGGTCCCCAATAGGAAAGTGAAATTGTTGTGGTACAAACTGAATTAAGTGAGTTGGGGGAAAAAAGAAGTATGATCATTCCATCTACCTATTTTACATGTTTTGAAACTTAATTCTTTTTCACTTCACAGCATAATCAGCAATGAATTTTAAATTTAAAAAGTGAAACAATTTCAATATTAGTTCCCCCATCCGTATGGCACATGCAGATGGGTACAGACAAAATATCAAGGAGAAAAGGTGTTAACACAAAATTTTCCACTTCAAGAATGGATTTCTGTGTCCTGACATTGAAATTATATCTGGCAGTCTGTGAGACTTGTGCACTTGTAGATGGTGGTAAAATGCTGGCTGTTCTAGTGTTAAAGGGACAATGGACTCCACAACATGTTCCCACAGCCAAGTCTTAGTGAATCACATGGTAGCCAACTTAATTCTCAGTAAAGCAAATTTGTTTTTTTGTCAGTACGCCAAAGCCTCCCTTTTTAGGTACCAGTGATGACACATTCTCTGTAATAATTCAGAAAATTAAACTTTATTCACCTCACTATCTATTTCATTCCTTATAAATTCCAGCAAATAGGATCATGGGTGAACAGTGAAGTTCACAGACTTTTGTACATTTTCTATGCACTTTAGTGGTTTCCTTTTTCTCAGTTTTAGTTTTAGTGTTCTGGGTAAAAGCCCAGGGAGGGAACTGTTGAGCATGTGTGGTGTACGTCGGTAATCAGCCCAGTCAAATGTGTAGAACCAGCTCAACTTTAAACACATTATCTGGGTGTAATATCTTCAGTCAGATTAATGTCATGCAACTCATTTTCTTTCTAAGGTCATGTAAATGTAATTAATTATTTTGAATTCGGTACGGTATGTTGTCTCGTACTTAACATGCTTTAAAGGTATTTTGTAAAGAGTGATTTGTCTCCAAATTTGTACTTGCATGATAGTCCAAAGCTTTGAGACAGATTAAAAATAAGGCATACCTCATTGATGAGAGGGATGGAGGTAAGTCAAGTGACTGACCTGAAAGTTCCTGTGCAAACAGATGTCATTCTGTAGCTGAAAAGATAAACATAAGATAAAGATAAATTGGCTGTGCAGTGAAAATGTTTATGAAGTGGTGAAAACCAAAATAAAGAGAAGGCAAAATTGCCTTTTTATATGCATTCTTTGCAAAGTGGTCAATCAGTCTAACAGAGTGAAAAAATCTGGAGGGTGTGGGAGAGAGGAGAGTTCAGTTTCACACTTAGTATAATCATTTCCCACCCCCGTGCTGCCTCAGCTTCCAGCCTTTATCACCAAAAATACTAAACAAAAATGGTACACAACAGAATACACAGTGAAACCAAAGCATGTTGGGTGATGCAGGTTGAGATGCAGATACAAGGCTAACTACAACTGAAAACGGTTATTTAAGGGGACTGGGTTTACTGGGACATATGATAATACTTATAATTAGATATCTAGTGATTTTTAAGATTATGTCACAAACTTTTAATTATGACCTCAATGAATTCTGTCATCTTATGAAAAAAGGGCATATTCCCTTTAATGAATAGTGGTTGGGGGCAGTGGAGGTGGGCGGGTGGTCATTTACAGAACACCAAAGGTACATTGATGTGTATGTTCACTGGCAAGTGCTTTAATAATTAGTTCAGTCACCACTAAGGTCAGCATGAAAATTAAGAAATCCAACACTGATCCATATCCAGGTTTTTTCCAAGGTAGTTTACATCACTGATTATCCTGGATCATTTACACAAATTGAAATCATTTTCTGTCATGAATATAATCAACTAATTTCAACTAATCTGTAGAAGTGCTCTGATGACATTGCTTGGTGGGGTGTATCAGAGATGATCAAGACTCTCTGATCGGAGTGGTCCGACAGGAATCACATCCTCCTGAACATCAGCAAGACAAAAGAGATTGTCGTCAACTTCAGGATAAAGAGGACTGGGACCATGGCCACAGTCACGAGGGTGTGGGTGTGGTGAATAGCTACAAGTATGTGGTGATGTACTTGAATGACAGACTGAACTGGAGCACCAACAAGGAGACAGTATACAAGAAGGGGATTAGGAGACTGTATTTCCTTAGGAAGCTCATATCCTTCAACATCTGCAGCAGGATGTTGGAGATCTTCTAAGCCTGTGATTTAAAGTCCCATTTACTTTGCTGTTGTCTGCTGGCAAGGGGGGCAGCATCAGTGTCAGAGACACCAGCAGGATCGGCAGACTGATACGTAAACATCATCGGACAGGGACTGGATACGTTTGATTCAGTGAGGGACAGGAGAACGCTGACCAAACTGCTATCCGTCTTCAACAATCAGTCCCACCACCTTCATGACACACTCCAAAGGCAGGGGAGCTCTTTATCCAAAAGATTAATTCAGCTGCCATGGTAAAGGATGGTTCAGGATGTCCTTTCTACCATTCTCCAGAACACTTTACCATAATTCCATCTTATGTGACAGATAATCACACTTGCACTTGCAAATATGTTATTCCTTGCACTGTCAGGGTTTATATTCTTCTGTTAAATTATAATTGACATTTTTCATCTTACAGTCATATATGCATATACATTATTCTATTTATATTTTATTTCACTTTATTTTTGTCCAAAATTGCCACCTGTTTCTGTAAATTGATATACAACTGAAACACTATCAGTTTTTCAGTTCCTTGCGACATAAATATATGGTTGAGGTCCATTCTCTGCCTGGATCACTTCAAGGAAATGTTCTCATCTGGAGATGGCACTACCAACATGTTTGAATGGTAGCCCACACCTAGTTTTCCTCACATATGTCGCTGAGAATCATTCTCAGGTCCCTCAAATATCCCCAGTTCCAGCCCACATCACCTGACTGATTAGCCATTTCCTTTCTAACTGAGATAGTAAAGCTCTTGCAGAGCATTCTTTTAAACCCTCTCTCGCCTGCCAACATTTGCTGTATTTTCTCCAAGCTGCTTTAAAATGTTCATCCATCCCAGCTCCTCCTTTTTGTGTCTTACCTAATCAGTGTCATGTCTATCATTAATTTGGCTGTGTTCTGCACTGGGAATCTTTGCTTCATCTCTGCCAACCTGAGATTTTCCATTTTTGCTACAAGAGTAAGGCGGAACCAGAAAAAGAGCCATGTCAGCACATATATATTCCAATCAGTTTATACCATAATTGCAATTAAAAATGGTAAATTAGTATAAATACATCCTAATAAGGATGCTAAAAGCCTCCTGAAATAAACAGGCACAATAAAAGAACAAATGTAGTCAACAGAGTGAAGTTCTTATCACAAGAGGGTGGTCTGGTCCTGTACATTCAAGAGTTATAAACTGTCTCTTCCTTTTATTGCACAGCAGACAGTGAAACTGAGTTTAAAGCTCCTTAACAGCCCTGTTTTTTTCTTTTTTACAGAGAGAAAAGAGGAACATCACCCCACTGAAAAAAGAAGAGAAGACTCCCAGGCACCTGTCCAGCTTTAACTTAATTGAGATGACTTCAGTGACAGAGCATTAGGTCGCCTTGACATCCTTTGTTTAGTGGTAATTCTGTGTTGTTTGGTGGGTAAACAGCAGCCCAGTCACGTAGTGGTGACTGCAGTCATTCCTCCCACCACCACAGGAGCACACTGTCCCGTGATGCATTATCACATTAAGGTCTTTGATCATGTCTGTACAAATCAATCAAATTTAGAAATGTATTACATGAGCCTGGCGGTTGGTGGGAAAGGAAAAGCTGCAGCAGGTTTTCTTTTGTGTGCCTTTTTAAAATTTAATGATTATGAAAACTATTATATGGTCCTATTCTTCTTCTAGTTTGCTATTATTGTATACATGTGTCACCCTGTGATGCCCTACAGTCAAATTTTCCAAGGAAAAACATTTAAGTAGACATTAGAGGGTTTGTCTTTGGCTGGTCTTTTCTCCTGCCCATTTTCTGCCATCATGAAATGTGCAGTGGATGAACATGGTCTTGAACAAGAATTCTGCATCTTTAGTTTGATTAGACTGAACACAATGGATACTTATTCCTTGCCAGGTGCTAATACAGAGAACAAAGCCCTTTTTGATGCTGAACGGCCAAAATCACTGTAATCTTCTTACTGGATATGCAAACACATCTGAATTAATTCAACAACTGGTCTTTCTATAGTATCAAAGCTGGAATAGCATAAAGCAAAATTTCAGCAGCACCACAATGATGTTTTTTTTTTTTTCTTTTCTTCTTTCTTCTATGAAGCAAAACCCAAACTTCTCTCCGAACTCATATTATTTCTGAACAAAGTCATAACAGAGTGTGAAATTACCCCTAGGCCCTTACTGTCTGTGTTCTGTTCTGGGATTGAGCTGGCATTTGAGGGCACTGGTGCATTCTGAATGGCTGCATGCTGGGGCTCTGCCATCTCTGAGGATTACATGAATTAGAATAAGGTTTTCCGAACATATCCTGGGCGCTGACGAAAATTCAAACAATAAGTGTTTTTGCTCAGTGCATACATTTCAACCCACAGACGATGTATGCAATGCAGTCAGATGGAAGACAAATGAGTGATTAAATATGCATCATCTAAAGTGAATCTGTTTCAAAAAGCTCATCAGTAGTCATACTATTTGTAATGTCATAGACAGATAGATAGACAGACAGATAGACAATGATTTCAGTAAGACTGATGCAGTAATTCATTTTTTCCTCATGCCATGCAAACACTGATTAATTACATTATGGAATGCTGCTTCTTAAGACTTCCAATAGTATTAAACATGTTTGATTTTGTTGTAACATCAAGATGCAGATAAGACTGTTGCTTCCCCTTTTACACCTAACAAGGGAGGCCATGAAAGCATGACCCCAGTTCACACAATACTCTTCATGACTTTCTTCTGAACATGCAAATTTGCCTGCAATCTTGAAATTGTCTGACAAATTATTTGTAAGGTCAGCATAGCAGGTCCAAATACGTTCCACCTGTTAAAGTCAGCAGCTTGAGCAGTAAGCTTGCCCCTTCTTTAAGGTACAAATGAAGCACTGAACAGAGAGAGACCTTTAAGATGTATGACATAAAATCCTCAAGCTAATTTGACTCCTCTGTCATGGTTTGATTTCTGTTGATCTTGTTTTTCTTACATTCTTTGCTTAGTGTTTTACTTTATTTTTACTTTATTTTACCTTATTTCTCTCTTTCGTTGCCTTCCTTGTTTTTTTTATACCAGTGTCTCATCTGTTTATTGTCTTGTCTCTCCTCCCTTGCTTGCTAGTGTGTCATGAGTTGGGTGTAAATGTTGATACATACTCCACAACTACAGATAAATTTGTTCTCAAAGCAGCAAGAAAAAAATGACAAATAATTTTGTTCTTGCAGCCCTGGTTTGGGAGTTTTCATTCCTTGTTCTTGACACATTGTCTGGGCAGAACTTTTTTCCTTGCGTTGACCGAGAACTGTAGTTATGATTGGTCAGAAGTGTGTAATGGGCTTGGTTAACATGGAGAAGCAAAAACTTTATCCCTGCTTTTCCGCTTTGCATCTACTCAGTGATCATGACTAGTGACATTAAATCTTCCTCCTCCTCCGCTTCAATCATGTTACTCTCCTCCTCCTCATCCATCAACTCAAAAACTATCATTTCTGTCTTTGTCACCATGCTGTCGCTGTTTTGTAGTGGTACATGTGCAGCAATGCCAATTCAGCTTATCATTAGTGGCATCAGACTTTTCTTTTTTTCTTTTTTTGTGAAGTTGTGGGCTTCAGATTTTTTTGGACTTGCTTTTCATAGCTGCAGCTTTTTTTCAGGCATAAACATATCTGCAACTTCTCTTTTGCCCTGTGGAGAATCTTTGTCAACCTGAAATGACAGCTCTCGAGGGGTAACCAAATTTTGCAAGAGGGAAGCGTTGCAGCATCACCTTTTGGCTCATTACGTAGATGCCTTTAAATCTCACACACTGTATTGTATCTATTGTACACTCACTACACACCACACATCCTTACTTTTATGTACAACGTGCCATTAAATAGTGTTTGACAAAATGTCACATATGTATCAGAGACAACGTAGGTGAGAAATGACTCTCCCTCACTCCTACCAGCCCCTCCTCGATCTGTTGCCCTGACTATTGCAGTAATGTTTCAAACTCCATTGATTCATACTGATCCATACTCTCTTCATGATGTATAACCACGATTTCTCCACACTAGTGTTTTCATCATTCATATGACTTTTCTTGCCTGATCTGGCAACCATGTACGTGAGCTGCACCTAAGTGCTGCAGTGGGATGGGCCTGTGAAGACTTCCAGGAGTTCTGCACCTGAGTTTCTTGTCACGCATGAAATGTTCTGGCCAAAACAAATGAGACATCTATTAATGCATTCCTGAGACCTTCTCTTAAGGGTACACATTTCTCCTTTAGCGTAGCCGAATACGTCAAAATGTCTCAAGTGAAAAAGTATACTGTTTTTTTCTTTAAATTTTTGCAATAGATATCAGATTTATTTGTTTCAGTCATTCTGACAATTAATGAAATGCAAAGGATATTTTAATCAGTGAAAAATGACAAAGTGCACATCTTCCTTGATGAAAGACACAATTGTAGCCATAACAGTGATTAACTATTTGCAAAAGCCTCTTTTTTTATTTCTAATCTGAAAATCAGGAGGAAGCAGAACTAATACTTTTTAATTGTCATAAATACAACACAGGAAAAAAGAAAGCACCAATGTTTCTGATAAATACACAGAAAATTGAGAAAACACATACTTGAAAGATTATTTTTTATGCAGCTTTTTGCAAAACTGAAAACTTTTTTTCCCATTGTAATCGAGTGTTCATTTAAGACATTAATACACTATTTTTTATATTATTTTAAGCCAACAGTCTTTCAACACTAATAAAAGAGTTGGTGCAGTGAGGTTTTATTACTATGCAATTCCTATTCACAGCACTTAAGACATTCTGGCATTAAAGATACCAAGTGATGGAGAATTTCACTTTTTTTTATCCCATTTTTCCATCATATTTTAAAGTTTGTATCAGTACAGATGGTGATATCAGTTGTTGTTTTTTTATTTTATTTTAAAACTCTGGACTATAGGCAGGTCAGTCCAGTACCCATAGCCTCTTCTTAAACCCTGTCTTTTGTAATGTGTGAAGAATGTAGTTTTGTACTGTCTAGCTGAAAATGTTAGAATGTTCCAAAAAAAGATATCATCTAAAAAGAATTATTATAAGTATTTTTCTGTAAGTGCTTTCATCACTGAAATGTTATTAGCATTTGCCAAGGGCACTGATACAACTCCATATCATCACAGAGCCTGCATTTTTGGTCTGAATGGTTCTTTTCGCCTTTGGTTTGAAGTACAAGACACCAAGTTCCTCTATAAAGTATCTGAAATACTAATTATTTTGAC
Organism: Zenarchopterus dispar; assembly: GCA_028564865.1. Classification (NCBI taxonomy): domain Eukaryota; kingdom Metazoa; phylum Chordata; class Actinopteri; order Beloniformes; family Zenarchopteridae; genus Zenarchopterus; species Zenarchopterus dispar. The sequence goes on from JAOWBL010019212.1 coordinate 22,718, forward strand.
CAGAATAAATGTTTGAAGAGATGTCTGGGATGAGCAACGAAAATAATGTAGTGCTGAGGTCTGGGATCTTGACTTCAAAGACCAAATTTTTCACATGTTTAGGTTAGGTCTCCACCCTCATCCTAATACGTACTGAATTTGGATTCTGTGATTGTTTAATGATATTATATGGAAATAATATCCAGTCTTTCACTGTTGTTAAACATTTCAATGATTTCTGTTGTGGACACTGTTTTGGAACTTTTGAACTCTAACAGTTTCTTTTTAATGTCACAGATAATTGTTTGGAGTCAAAGTAAATATGAGAATAACTTATTTTCTGTTTGTAGTTGAACACATCATCCCTAAACTTCCTGGCTTTGAGGTTGTATTTGGCCACATTTTCCTGGCTTATCTGTTTTTTACTTTTGTTTGTTTGGGGGTTTTTTTTGTTTGTTTTACACATAGAAACAGCTTACATGTTGTTGTGTGATGATGATCTTTGCCAGTGTTTGTTATTTTGACCATAAACTTCACTTTTCTTTTCTTTTTTTCCCCCAAATTAAATTTTAGTTTCATTTAAGGGATATTTGAATATCATTATAAAGCATTGTCTAAGTCCTAAGGTTTCCCACCCCCTACAATGGATAAAAACCACCCAAAGTGACTTTGAAGTCCCACCTCAGTAAGGTTAGTCAGCAGTTCAATAAGTGCAGCTAAGTGTCGCTCAGGTGGTATTCAGGTGTAGTTCGGGAAGTTAAAGGGAGAGTGCGGCTCATGACGAAGTGTTCTTGGAAGAGGAAAGTTTTCAATACATTTTTAAACATAAAGAGAGAGTAGTAATAATGTCGCTATCTTCACGAACTACACTGGATGTCATGGCAACGATGCCAAGGAAAACAGACAGGAATGATGGAAGAGAAAATGAGAGTGGCCTAACAACAAACTGATCAAAAGTAAGTTCCCAACAATGTTATAAAAGTGACTTAGGCTCTATGCCAACAGGGGGACTCCCTGAGCTTAAAATGACAAAAACTGCTTTGTGCCAATTTAACTTTTTCTACTACATTATCTGTTGCAAAATGAAGAGCCAAGAAATTAAAATGAAGATAAATTAATGGTAAATTAGTGCATACAAGCATGTTACATTTCAAAAAAATACTTATGTTTACTATTACTTATGGTTTGGTGTTCCTGTCAAATCACATGGACTTGTAGTTTGTATCCACTGATTATGAGACTACAGTGTCTTGAAGATGTGGACCAACTTACCTAATATGTTTTCTGTTGCATTGATTGTGGTGAGTTTATCGGACAAGGGAATCATACAG
>JAOWBL010019212.1:24127-34795 GCA_028564865.1 Zenarchopterus dispar
AGATGTGGACCAACTTACCTAATATGTTTTCTGTTGCATTGATTGTGGTGAGTTTATCGGACAAGGGAATCATACAGGTCAAGTTTTATCTATAGTGACTGGCAAGCAAGGAATAACATCTGAGTTTTATGCAGTCAGAAATCTTCAAATGATATCAGGAGATAAAAATGGACAAAAATACAAATCAAGTAGAGCTGGGCATGTTTGAGTCGAAGGCGTGTTTAGGGGCAGACTGTCTTCCAAAGATTCTTAAAAGTAGAGAGGGACATCCTTGATCTGATAACATTTGGCAGCTCATTCCAGCACTGTGAAGCCACAAATGACTTACAACAGTCTGTACTGATATTAACTTGTGTGTCTGTATGATTGTTCTCGAGGTTGAGCAGGAGTACAAGCCTGTATGACAGAGGTTTTTATTGGTGGGTGCAGACCCCACTATCGCTGACAAGACAGGCATTATTGACTTGAATTTGATTTGGTCAGATCTATTTAACCAGTGGAGGTCAGTGAGTAGAGTAGTGGAGTGACATGTGTCCTGTTTGGCTGACTGAACAACACCAGATGTGCCTCTGTTATCTGGTCCATCTGCTAGGGTTTCACAGTGTATGCTGGAAGAATTGCTTGAATAGCAATGCAGTAGTTATGGGGAGAGCTACAGATGGCCTACACCAGGGGTTGGGTGGCATACTGAATCAGTTACAGCCTGATTTTATGATTGTACCAAAATGCAATGCTATATGAATTCGAGAGCTCCAACATAGTGATGAACTGCAACTATCATACAGTGGTCTTGAAACAAAAAGAGGTAATTTTGTTTTTGTTTTTTGTTTTTTTTTTTGCTTGTTTTTGTTTTTATTTTAATCCTTTCTTTCCTGTAAATATGTTAGAGCGGCTATTTGAAATTCATGCTGTGACCATGGGGTCATTGGCATCTTGTATTTATCATCTAAAATTTATAGCAGGTGAATTTTTGACTGATAGGCTTATCTGTTCACAGATCACAGTGTTTCTCAATCTGTTGATTGTAGAAGCACTCTTTCATTGCTTCTGTGAAGAAAAACCTGAGAGGTTCAGCCCAGCTCTTTTTTTTACATGTTCATCAAAAATCTGTGAAATCATGGGTATATTAAAAAAAGTTTATGCTTAAAAGCCTGACTGTTATCAGACTCCAAACACTTGGACTTTAAGTGAAGCCAGCACTGTCACACTGGAAATTGATGTTTTAAATTTTTTTTTTTAATTTAACTTTTGTCAAGTCAAATCAAGGCAATGTTAATTATGTTGCACATTTCAAACAAAAAAGTAAATGCTGGATAGAAAGTTTTTAAAGTTTCTTGTATTTAAGTAAATGTTTAGAGATTATTTATGCAAATTACTCTTTTGTGAGTAATGTTTTTCTTTGACTTGAAATAGTGAAAAAATGGGTGAAAATTGTCATAGAAGTACACATTTTTTCCAACGAGCTTTAGAGATCTTTTTTCCTTAATTTCAAATTTAGTTCATATTTAATGATTTTTACCACAATTGAAAGCTTCAGATATACAAATTCAGACGTTTTGTTACTGTACTGTATACTGTACTGTAAGTTGTTACAGTACAGTATATTCAATAGTTCTCATGTCAAGTCTGCTGTATAAACACTTGTATTTTGTTCCAAATTTGCCTTCATAAGTGTAGTCATTTTTGCTTTTCTTTGCTAAAAGACAGTAGATTTGAAATCTAGATGTCATGCTTCCAAATTTAAATTTACATCTCAGGTACATCTTGCTACCATCTGTTTGAGCTCATTAACCATGCCAAAGGTTATAGGGAACCAATCAAATTAGTCGATGCTTGTAGCGAGAGTCTCTGGGCGGGTTTAACATGATGACAACAGACTGATGTTGAATCTGGATGTAAACAGCATAGATGGCTGCAGATGAGGGTTAGCAGCCATTTTAAATTGCATTTGACATCAACAGTTAAAGTTCCATGTTTTTGTTGAAAGTTGAACAGAAGCAGGCGTTCAAATAATTCCTTTCCATGGTAGATGCAATTTGCTTTTTTGATGACAGTCTAGGAAAAGTTTAATTTACTCTTCTAAACAACACTCTCCTATTGACTTGTTTCTGTCACTCTGAGTACGTCACCTTGTTCATTACACTGATTGATTGTTAAGCAACTCCCTGCAAAGGCAGTTTCATAAGCAACTGCTGGTGCTGCCCCTTTTATAAGGAGGCCTGTGAATCATTTTCAGACCATACATCTTTTAGATGTGTGTCTGATCTATCAGGCTAAAAGGCTAAATCTTCCAGAAACTACCAACAAATTTCAGGGGTTATTTTTTATTAAACATTTATCCAAAAATATTCTTTTAGCTAGGATATTCCTAATTACAGCAGCCTACCTGACTGTCCCCTGTACACATTTAATTCAACTAACACAAATTGTTTTTGTCCCTTTTCAGTTACCATTTCTGGACCTATCCATCTGCTGCATCAAACACTTTCAATTTATTAGTAAATCTATTTTCTGTAATTGTCCAATGGCCAAATTGGCCTTGGCCAAATCTTGAAACTTTAACTTGAGTTTTACCCGGTAGTAGTCAAGTTTTAGCCTGCTCAACTTTAGTCGTGTCCCTGAGCACTTAAGTCCACCTTGGCTGCATTTATTCCTCAGAATTCAGTTTGAGATTCTGCTGATCACTCACAAAGCCCTCAGTGGCATTGTATCCTCATATATCTCTGAGCTTATAACTTAATACTATGTACAAACATCCCTCAGATCTTCTGACCAATTGATCTCTAATGTTCTCCAGTCTCAGTATCAAACTAAGGGTGACAGTGGTTTTATTCTCATTTCCCCCCAGCATTATTGAGTTGCCTCACCCTCGCTATCAGGGCAGTTCAGTCAATTTTGTTGAACCTCCTCCATTTTAATTACCACTCTTACACTGTAGTGCCTAAAAATGACTTTTGAATTTTATTTTATTTTGTATTAATTACTATGCTCCTTTTGTTTGTTCCTTTTTATAAGTTGCATTTTATTAATTGATTGTTGTATACAATTGACTCTTATGTCATATTTCTTATAGCATATTGCTTTATCTCTTCTCTGTGCAATACTTATTATGCTACATAAGTGCTATACTAAAAAAAAAAAAAAAAAACAGAAGAAGAACAGAAGAAGAAAATCCTACTAAACCTTTGCATCTAGACATTCCATTCTTCATTTCTGGAGGATCCCAACGACCATGTCCATGTGTGCTGAATCTGGATTAAAAGTTAACTACTTTGGTAAAGAGGGGCCTTAGAAAAGAACAAATAGGATGCATGCATCTATGTACCATATACCATGAAAAGGGTCTGCATTCTGAAACAAACTTCACCAAAGACAACATTGAATTCTCAGCAGCACCCCATGGGAATGCATCGAGGTAACAACTTCATGAGTGTCTCATGTGTAATCATGTATAGAGTCTGAATGCATGTCAAATGCTAGGACTTTTATCCATTCACAGTGCTGTAGGTAACCAGAAGATCCTGGAGAAACATTGCCATGTCCAACAGATCTCAATGAGATTTCTATGTGAACAACTGCAAAGTCCTGAGGTGCCTGCACGGTGTCCACAAACTTAAATCAAGATCATATAAAAAATTAAAGACAGGAGTATTTTTTAGTGTCTAAAGTCCAAAACACAAATATGCTTCACATGTTTACTTTAATCCAGTTTTATTGTGTCTTTTCAATTAAGCTCAGAGGGGGAAATGACATTTCCTCTTGAAAAAAGTTTTAATTAATTTAAAAAGCAGAGCTAACAGAAAAAAAGAGATTATTAAATATAATAACAATAGATTTTTTTAAAGTAAAAAAAAATATCAATTCATTAAAACCATTGCTGATATGTTTGTGACTTCACTAATTCAAAATGAGGTAAACTATTATTTTCCCACCATGTGCAGGATGAGATATCCTTTTCTGTTTGCATCATGCATTTGAATCGTGCTGCACCTCAGTGTGTGAAGATAATTTCTTCCAGCATATCTCTTGAAAATTGAGACAGATATGAGAAGCACATTCTCATGTGTTTAGCATCTCTTATCAGCCACATACAAAGCAGAACCTATCTGTATGAATGTCCTGTCATTATTATGAAGTGGGGCACCTCAGTGAGTCCTGCTGCTATCTCACGGAGGTCTGGACCTAAAATAAAAATGAAAAAGAAGCAGGAAAAAAAAAAACAGACAGGGAGCAGAAGGCATGGTGCCTGATAAGGACTGCCACTGGTATTGTAGCCAAGCTAATTAGCCAAAAGGAAATTGGGCGGTAGTCCATATCAGTTAGCTCCAGAGAAGCCAATCTTTCAGGGACTCCTCAAGGTGAACAGCCATGAAACCGGCTGTCTGACACAGACAACTGCAATAGCTGAGTGAGTTTAAGTGAAATAGGAGGCGAATAAAGTATCCTCATTTCATCTTATAGTCCTTGTGCCAGCAAAGCTAGTCTCCTGCATGGAGTCATACACAATTTCAATCCTGAGTACAAGTATCAGAACAATGTAGTGGATTTACTGTATAGATTAAATGTAAAAATTACACTCAAAAACATTTATTTCATTTAGAAAATGATGTGGTACAAAATGTGCAAGTGCACATGAAAAATACATTAATGTAACGAATCAGGTGGTCCTATTATAATGTTTTATTCCATATATTTTATTCATATGAACTAAAATATCGATATGCAAAACAAAGACCGCGGGGTGTGCCAAAAACAATTTACAATTAAAGGAAATGTATAGCATGTGACCAAATGACAAGTCTTGGCACTTCAATGTTTTATAATTGACATTTGCCTAAAAAAATACTAAATCAATACAGCTTGATCACACCTTCCAATCCCCTCCAGACACAGTGCTGACATTTTGTGCCATAGGTGAAAAAATATTCTATGTCTCTGTTTCTTTAAAGAGATAAAATCCTATTGTCTTTTGTTGTAGGGATGCAGCTCCATGCAAGGTCCTGAACCAGCTGGGAGAGCATTTTTCTTTGTAGCTACTCAGCTAAATTTAAACTGTTAAAGGATTGTGAAACAGTAGTAACTCAGTGACTCTTGACACTAACCCCTAAGAAGTGCTTGTTAAAGGAATTCATTTAAAGGAGAGGGGCTGGCCAAAGATTCTCTATAAAGATCAGTTCTTGTTTTCAAAACCCCACCAAACAACTGAATATAAATCCCTTTTCCCCTCTGGAAAATCCAATAAGCTGAAAGCTTCACAAGACAACGCTGCATTAATGGACTGTAAAGAATACATCATTTTAGGCATCAAACTGTTGACATTGTATTATGTGTCAGGATACTTTTTTCTCTTTTCTCTTTTCCATTTGTGCAAAAATATCAACATATTCATGTGTAGGTTACAAAATGTATTTTTTAAAAGTAATAAGGTGTTAAGCTGGAGAAAATGAATTAGAACTGACAGAGGGGGGAAGGAGATCGTTTGAAAATGTATACTATGTAATTTTGATTGTGACAAGTGAGCTTCAGCAGTTCTAGGAACGTCATAGGTCTTTTTTCTTTTCTTATTTCCCAACAGTATAATCTAATGGGGCAGGACTTTATTACCAGTCATGAATGACCAATTCATGCTTTATTGCACCTGCATATCCCCAGACAAATGTAACAAATGTGCTCATCTAAAGTTTATTATTCATCTCCAATGCAGCCTTTCAAGAGCAAATTTTGTTTATGAGGTCATGCTATTTGGATTTTGTTATGTGGCTTGTAATGCTTGTCCATTTCTTTTTTTTTTCTTTAATTTTAATAATAACTGGCTTTATTATATCAAAGTAGATCCTCTCCACATCCCCATGTTATTAAAATATAATTAGCACTGTTCAAATCTAAAAAAAAATCATGAACTTAAATATAATATGTGCTTCAAAGAGAGAAAGAAGCAATACTTCACATCTGTGAGCACACAGTTTCACATATTTTCACAGATTCTTGTTAGTGTCTATGTGTATGGGTTATATTAACTCGGTAGTTAGCATTCCAGAGCTTTCCGAAAGCATCCAGGAAACATAATAACTGCACATTAGGGAGGGGTCTATTCAGTCTAGTCTCCTCCAGGAGATGGAGCCAATTTGCCAACTGTCTCTGCTTCCCTGTATTTGATTTGACATTGGCATGCTCTCAAAGACATTACACAAGGATCACAGGCTTCTATGCTGTTTCTATTATAGGATGCTTTGGCTGCGATTACTGCAGGTTTATGAGTAAGCAAGCAGTTCTGACTCTTAATCACTGCACACCCAGGTTTATGCTGAGTAACTGTTCTATTTCAGGCAAATGCAATAATGATACACCCTTACCTTACTCTGTGTTGTAAGCCAATTTCCTGGAGATTTTTCCTTAAGGGATAAATACAGTGGATCATTGCATTCTGCATATTGATCTGACATAACCCAATGATTATCTGACCCAAACTTGGCCCATATCGACAGTTTTCTTTTGTCCACATTTGGCTTTGACTGACAGAATTGATTCATAGTGAGTGTTGCTACCTAAACTTTTCCTCATAACTAAATTACATAATTTGAGTCACAGCTGTCTCGCAAAAACAAATGTATATATAAATAAATAAGTAGATAGTTTAAGTAGTCTTGCAGTTGCTGTTCAACCACCCCTTTGACAGCAACCATAATACTGCTGTGGACCAAGATTAAATAAAGTCTGACACCCCTGACTTAATGGTTGGGTTAAGGGCAAAGTGGGGTTCAATATCCTGCCCAAGGAGACTCCGTCATGTCCTGGTGCTGGGGATCAATCTGATGAAGTGAAGGGCAAGTGACTCCATCTGCTACTCCATGGCTGTCTAAATATTGAAAAGTATTGTATTCAAATCATCTTTTGTCTTTAAATTGTGTTTCCTGGAAGGGTTTAAATGAATAACCTACTTTTGGATTGTATTGGTATGGTGTCACACTGCCCAACTAGTTATCATCCAAAATAAGCTGAAGTCTGAAAGCACTACCCTTCCGGAAAAAATATAGAATAAATGGGACTTTGCTCCACAAGGAACAAAGACTGAACATTGGGAGTTTTACTCATTTCATCATCAGTAGTAACAGATGCATGTCACTTATTGAGGAAAAGCAACAATTCATGGGCCTTTACTTGAAAAAAGTATACATCACAGCAATCCAGTGGTGCTTTGAAAAAATACATGAAAAAACATTCACAAGTGGAAAACCTTCAACACAGTTGCCAATCTGAAAGCAGATATGCAAGCAAGTTTAACACAGGGAGACACAGTAGGGTGCACCAGGAGATAAACAACAACAACAAAAGGGAGTAACAGTTCAGACCTTGGAGGCCAGGCATATTAAATAGTTCATGACAAACTGGCCACATACATTTATAAGTACACTTAAGCTGTGCTCAACTATGCCACCTAAAAATAGTTAATACATGTGGAAGGCAGGAACTAAAACCCCTTGGATAGAGAATGAAGCAGAAATCAAAACATATTTTCAAATATCTGATAAATAAACCACTATGAGTAAAATAATGCATCTTAAACAGAATAAGAGTTAAGAATATTCCACCAATAAAGCACTGATAATGGTCAATATGAAAATTGATAAAAACACCCTTGTTAATAGACAGAATATAACAATTAGGACAGACTTTTTTAGAGAATAGCCAAACTTCAGAAGTCAGAAAAGCCACAGGTCACTACATACTCATCCTCTGATCCTTTCAATCACTACACAGTGGCAGAAGCTGATCCTCATAAGCATCCTGCAGCAAAGAAAAATCCCACCCGGCCACTTGGCCAATATCCTTTACTGCAGCCACTCAGACTCGCACTCTTGCAGCCAGTATGACCAGTCAGAGGCTCCACTCACATTTCAGCTAATGTTTGATCAGGTGTGTTGTCAACACAATTCTCCTGATGTTTTTTGAGTGGTCTACCCTGACAGAAGAGCAACAGCAGATGTTGAGTACATGGCCATCCTCCTTGTCCCTTGAGTCTATCACATACTAGCTGCCTTAAATATGTGGTCTTACAACATGCACAACATTTTGAAGGACACACAGACCACACACCAAATTTCAGAGGAAACACCTGATACTGTCTGTCAAGCACAGTTAGTGAAGGAGCAATGATCTGGGTTGCAGCCAAAAGACCTGGGCACCTTGCAGTCACTGAGTCAACCATGAATTCCTCTGTATACCAGAGTATTTGTGGGTCAAATCTGAAGCCATCTGTTCAAGAGCTACAGCTTGACTGAAATTGGTTCATCCAACCAGACAAAGGTCCGAATCACATGACCATCAGCAAAGTCAAAGTTTCAACCTCAGCCCAACTAAAATGCTGAAAGCTTGAGTACTGACAAACCTTAATGAACTGAAATAATGTGGTGAAAAGATTGGAAAAAAATATCTCATAATGATGTGAGAGACAGATAAAGCCACACAGAAAACATTTTTTTAACTGTTGAATAATAATGTTGCTGTTCATCTAAAGTTGTACTGCACTGAACCTTCAGCCTCTCAGGACCCTGGAAGAAGGCCAACCTTAAAGAGCAAATGCCCACGATGAGGACATGGCTATCTGTATTACAACCCTCATGTTCTCATTTTTTTCTATCTTAACAGAATATGATAACTTTAAGGAAAAATAACTTTTTGTTATATCTGCTCAAACTTGTACCCTTAAATTAACATATGAGAGGCACAACATGTGTTAAAAAAGTAATCTTGCTTCTCACATTTCTGCTTGTGCTTTTGGTGTTATTTCCAAGAATTTGCACCCAGCTTTTTAGTCAGAAATGGAATTTCATTGTTTTATTTGTTCATTTATTTTGAGCCAAGCACTTTTTTTTTTGAGTCAAACACCTTGCTTGAGAGAAAACAACAAATCAATGCCTGATGGAGTGCATAACTGGTGTCAATAACTGCTACCTATACAGTTTATGTGATTATTGGCCATGTGTCTACATGGATACTTTGGAAGCACAGCAGAATGAGAGGGGAGTAGATACTATGGAACTTCTATCAGTTCAATTTTTCAAGTCAAATGCACTGTCTTTATTTTAAAGTTTTATCAAGTTTGCTGAAATAAGAAGGTGACAGCAGAACAGTGGCTAGAGTAGTTCGTCTTCCAACCGAAAGGTAACAGGACTGATTTTAAGGGTTTGCTGTGTCACAGTGTTCTTGGGCAAAAATAAGTATCTCTTCTTCTAATCCTATGATTTTGTGTTCTTTTGTGTGTGAGTGCATGTGAAAGTGTAGGAGTGTGTAAAGATATAATCTTCGTCTGATTATCATCTCTTCATAGGGGTTCTTGGTGTGAGGCAACTACAACCTCAACAACTGCATAACCTTTTTCATTGTGCCATTATTTATTTAGCAAAAATGAAGTTAAAAAGATAAAATCATTCAGGCAGCACTAAATTCCCCTGTGGTTTAATAGCTTTTAACTCTACCTCTAGCAACAATAACTGGAAGTTATTTCCTTGTTACTTTCAATCTTTCAAGTCAATGTGTAAGAATTTTGGCCCATTCCTCTTTACGATACTGATTTATTTCATTTAGTTTTTTTTGTTTTGTTTTTTGTTTTATTTTATTTTTGTTTTGTTTTTTGCCCCATTTACATACACTTCTCTTAAGATCCACAGAATTTAATTGATTTTAGGTCTGGACTGACTTATGACTAAGGCTTCCCAAATCTTTTAGTCTGTATTTTTTTTATATTGAAGATGTAAAAATGTTTCTGTGCTTCTGACCATTGTGATGTTGCATCATTCAGTTTCCGCCAACCTTCAGCTGTCAGATAGCTCTTACATATGGGCCTCACATTTTACCCTACAATTCTCTGGTATTTAGAAAATTGCATGGCTTACTCAGTGATCACAACATGACTAGTTCCTGTGGCTGCAAAGTGAGCCAGAATCATCATTTTTCCACCACTGTTCTTGTCAGTGCATGTAGGGTTTTTTTATTGGCTACAGTGCTGTACATGGTCTTACACACGGTCTCACACATGGTCTCAAACACGACAGTGGGAAACTAAAGCAAAACAATTCTACTTATCTCTCATCTGTCCATATGACTGTCTTCCAGAAGTCCTGTGGCTTGTTCAAATGCAGCTTTATGAGAATTAGTTGTCCTTCTATGTTATTTTTTTTATTATTATTTTTTAGATAGAAGAAGCTTTCTCTCAGAAACCTTTCCAAGAAAAGTTACATGTTTAGTCATCTAATTGTACCTGGACAAGGCCTGTGTGGTCTGAGACTGAGATGTAGCACTTGGTTGCAAGGAGTGACTTTGAAGTATATTTATTGGGAAGTTGTCTTCTGGGGAAAATTGCCAAATCTACTAAAAGCTTCCCACTTGTGAATTAACTATAGTGCACTGAAATCCAAATTGCCTGGAAATGGTTTTATAAGCCCTTCTTGAGAAATGTACTGCAACATTTGCTCTTCTAAAACCACTGCTTATGTTTTTCCCACTTAGTGTTGTGTTAAGAAACACTTAAATGCTCCAGATGGACAAACTGCTAAAATATCTGGTTTCATAGAGGTCTAATCTGTTCATCAAGGACCGATAATTAGCAGCATCTGGCTACACACTATGCTCTTAAATTCTTTGGAAACACAAAGGCCCATGTGATATATA
>JAOWBL010019222.1:0-10843 GCA_028564865.1 Zenarchopterus dispar
AAGGATGAAAGATTTCAAATCAGCACACAGCCTCAAGCAGTGAAGCTAAAAACCAAGAGCCAATCCAGAAATCTGGGGGTGGTTCTGGTCTCAGACCTGAATTTTAACACTTGAAGACAGTAGTGAAGTCAGCCTACAATCACCTAAAGAACAGATCAAGGATTGAAGGACTGATGTCTCAGCAGGACTTGGAAAAACTTGTCCATACTTTTATCTTCAGTAGACTGGACTACTGTAACGCTGTTCTGAAGGGTCTCCCTGAACAAATCCATCAAACAGCTGCAGTTAAAAGCAATTGTTGTGCTTCTTTCTTTTAAGAAGCGCAACACTAAAATGGGGGTTCTAACAATGATATCAAGTAATGGAACATTTCACATGTAGTTTAGTCCAACTCTGCCTGCAAACATGTCTAAAGATGTGAAACAACACAAGGTTCATAATCTACATCATGAAAGCAGCATAGCTGCTCTAAAATCTCAAAGTACTGTTCTGCATTAATGCTGCTGTCCCAGAAGTGTATATGAACAACACAGAACTTGGCTTTTGGACTTGTTGCCTTTTCTTTCTAGAAATGTGTGGCAGCTTTCAATCAAAGGGCATATTTTATGTTTACAGTTGAGCAGCTTTCCTAAATAAAACAGTCCAAATACACCTAACTCTACAAAACTCTCTCCATAATCTGTGCATCACAGTCTGATAAACGATACAACATTGAACTTCCGTGACAAATATTGCACGGCACAAATATGACAACATAATCACGGCCGAAGCTGCAGTGTGTAGCTGCACAGCCCTATTTTGATTTAAAATGTTGACTTGGTAAGCTATCAGACCCAAACAGAGTACAGCTAACAAGAAGGTTATGAAGAGGCTAAACTGAAGAATTGAAAAAACGATACCACTATTGCTGAAGCCATACTTCTATAAGGCTGGAAAATAAGATCAAAACAATGCTTCTGTTAACTGTATTTTGTATGTTTTTTCGCACATCAATAAATGAACTATTCATGTGCAGTAATGAGGTGGCCTGTTCCTGTATTCCTGGGAGAAGAGCAGCATGTCAGTCATGGTACTTAATCCCTCATGAAGATGGCACTGATATGGACGATTATATTTGTGAATGGTGGAGGATTTTATGTGGCTGAGAGAGTGCAGAGGCGAGTAGCTCATTCAGTAATCCTTTACAGCAAAGGTGTCAATGCTAATGGTTAGAAACAAGCTGCAGTGAGCAGAGACCATCCCTCCTGCCACACATGCAAAAGAAAAAATACACCAAATCTGCATACAAACATCCAACAGAGGCGATTTTCAATGCCGGAGCTCATCAGTTCATTTCACAGTTGAACCCCTGAGCTGAAACTGTAAATGAAGCTTTAAAGCAGCTCTTCTCATTTCTGTATGAGGTCCTACAAAATAAAATCACGTTTTTCGTCACGTGCCTGGACTGTAACTGAACCTGAATGACGTGTCTGAACTAGTTCTAGTGCTGGTCAAAGATCACGTGGAGCTGGTATAGATCTGCCTCGTGCCTTGAAAAAGAAAAGAAAATTTAAAAATTAAAAAACTGGTAATATCATATAGTAATTAAAAGTACAATACAAGCTACGTCTAATAAATGCATGTATTTTTTGATGTAATGAGTTAACTTTAAACAGAAGATGTAAGAATATGAGCTTGCAAAGTATTAAGCATTTAAAATAACCATACTCATTTATTAGTCCTTTAGTTATTGACCTATTGAGATTTAAAGAATTCATATTTAAATTAGCATCTAGTGATTTATTAAACATGCTAATTCAAGCTAAAGATTCAAAGATTAGCATAGAAAGATGTATTTGGGTGGAACATTTCACTACAGGCAGGATTGTAATTGAAAACTTACATTTGAGTTGTAAATCACAGTGTGGCTGTTTTGTTTTATTTTATTTTATTTTATTTATTTATTTATTTTGATCAGTTCAGAAAAAGATCTTTGTTTTCAAAACACATCTAAAATGATACACAAGAAAGCAAAATGCACTGACAGATATTTTCTTTTTTAATACTTTTTGCAACAGAACAATATCCACAAACATTCACTGGATTAAAGGAACATTCCAGAGTTAAGACACAGATCCATTATTAGACAGTAATGACGTAAATCTAAGCAGTTTTGAGTTAGAACAGAGTATTTTTTTTGCAGCAACATGGTAATTATTATTAACACATGTGCCAGTGGAGCTATGTCAAAATAATTATTAGTTATTTAAGAGAAGCTGACAAGCTTAGAAAATATCATTCCACTTGAGCTTGTTCCAAAAGACTGATTTTTGTCTCAGATGTCTAATAATTGGCAGCAATCTTGTTCTTTGATGACATTATAGTTATTTTCTGGTGTGATTCACAGTTCATATGAATTATTGCCCAATCCAGCGCTGCTTTACTTTACCTGTGACCACATTCAGAATAAACTTCAGCGGATTTTGTAAATTCCTCCCCTGTCTTCAGTTCTCGACTTTCCAACAAAAGAATCGGGGCTAACACATATTTAACAGAACTGGTGCAATGGTGGGTCATTTTGAATGAATGTTGCAGACGAGAAGATGTTGAAAACTAGACTCTACATGTTCAGACATGTTTTTAGGTTGTTCTGTTCAGGGCCTGTTCATATCATGCATTAAAAGGCAACCTGTGAAATCTGATCCCAAATGGCCCTGAGCACATCTGTTCACACCTGGCATTAACATGAGTGGGATGTCAATATAAGGAAAGATGAACCACAGAACAATAGGAAGAAATCAAATGACAAAGGGCTTTATTTTGGTCATTTGGGTGTAAAACTGAATGAACCGTAGCAGCTGGTGATGTTAGTTTACTAGATGGGCCTTGAATCCATTCCAGGATGTTCTCCTGGTCAGTCTAAAGGAATGTGGACACTAATGTCTCAAACCACATTAAAACATGTCCTCAGTGGCCAGATCTAAAACCACCCAGGACCATGTTAGCTCTTTCAGAGGCATTAGTGACCTGAGATCAGATTTTAGAGAACACATTTTGATGCCAGGTGCAAATGGTGCCTCTGGTTGATCACTGTGGACTCTGTAGTGGTAAATTATTTGGCTCTTTATTGGAAAACTCTCTTAATTCTTATATAGCAAGAATAAAACTTTATAAGGTCATATGAATGAATTATATAACTCATTTAAATGCATAACTCCAGGCTTCCTTAGTTTTGTTTTAATTTTTACTTTCATTTTGTATCTACAGGATACTTCAACAAAAGAAATGTTAAAGTCTCTGACTAATTTTATCAGAATTATTATACTGACAATCAGAACTGGGACTTAATATGGAAGAATTTAAAATAGATGGTAAAATTACCCTGAATAAAAATAGCTACAAGAGAACTGCCATTGAGAAACTAGTCTGTTATGTCTAAAACAACATTTTCTTTAATTTTTTTGAATCATAAATTTAAAGTATAAATAAGACTTTGTATTTGATTTTATTGGAAACAGAAAGGTGGTGAAAACATTTTAATGGAAGGACTTGGGACATTTGCAGCTGGTACCCGCTGACTTCCTTTTAAGATCAGGAGCTACGACACTAAAACTGATCTTCAGAGATTGCTTTTGCGTTTGGTGGACAGATCAGCTTTTAAAAAGAAAAGTGCTAAAACAGACAGCTTGTCTAAATGCTGTGTGCAGTCTCTTCAAAACTTCAGAGCAGAGGTTTTGTTTCAACTTCAGGCCACGTTGGACTGAATATGAATGTGTAATGGAACCAGACGGAGCATACCTGCTCTTAATGAACTCCCATTTGCAGTCAAGGTGAGGGCCAAGGCCCAGCAGGTATCTTCACTGACCTCTCGAGCCAATCTGCAAGCCCACAAAGGCGAGTCGTTCTGGATCGTTCTGCAAATGGCTTCATAAACTCATTAGTAATGTGTGTGGAAAGGAAAGGCTGAGAGCACAGTGCATGTTAAATGTGTCGGGCAGGTGAGAAGAAGATCCCCTTTCAACTCAGTAATAATAATGATGACGGTGTTTCTTTATGCTTTTGTTTCATTCAATCACATGCGACCTGAGATTCAAGGTGAGACAGGACAGTTTCTCCTCATTGCAGATGTCCTTTTGCTCACATAAACAGGTCATCCTGACACGATGAAACATTTATTCCAGCTCAAGTTTAGATTTTGTACTTTCTGTGTGCAGGTAAAAGCTTTGACTCTGAACTCACACGTTTACTGGAAAAGATTTCCGATAAATAAAGATCCACACCTATAAGGTTCACTTTACCTCATATTCTCGGAGGTGGAAAATTTGCCTGATAGCACTTTTGTTTTATTGTAGCACTTTTATACAGTGATCATTTAGATTTTAGATAATATATATTTTCGCACTTGTGCAAATATGTGTATATCATATAACACACGTGCTTCGTTTTAACTAAATGCAGTACAGGCCATTAAAATGCTGGTGTGTCTGAAAATAAGAAGCAACCTGTTGATGTGACATTCAAGTCAGTTATTTTGCAGGATTTCGTGGCTTGTACGGCTGGCTTAAATAAAGTCACAACAATGTGTTTTTTACAGAGCAGAAAAAAAGTAAGAAAACATTTGTCCTTCTTTGGAGTTGTGCATCACTCAGAATTCAAACAAATCTGAGTGGCAAAAAAAAGGACACTGTTGATGAGTTTCAAGCTTCTGGTGAGAGCCTCATTTGGAAAGGATTGCCCATTGCGCCCTGGAGCCCTTAGCTCCCTCTCTCTTCTCAACCATGACTATGAAAAGAAGCCCTGCAGGACAAAGCTCTGTGTATTCCTTGTCTGGCTCTAATACACATAAGCACACACCATCAGCAGCAACCGCAAACTCTCATACAATGCAAATGTGTACATTTTTTTTCCAAGTTCTCTCTGAAAAAGCTGAGTTTGGGGGTCAAGTTCTGTCAGTGGAGTTGAGGCAGGCAGGACAAATGCCAAAGGAGAACTTGGTTGAAAACAAAAAGGAAGACTCACTGATTTTGGGTCAGGTGCAACTTCAGCTGAAGTTTATTCTCATCTCTAAATAATGGCACAGCTTCTAAATTTCAGAGGGGAAAAAAATCCTTCCCCAGTTCACAGAATTTTCTGCTGTCACAAAACAACTAATTAACCCAGTAAACCCTGATGCTGTGTGATCAATAAACACATTGATACAAGAAAAATCTATGTTCCAACAACAATTATGTGTAGAACAGTTTTTGAGAAATATTTGTGACTTTTCATTACATCTTTGATGAAAGTCATAAATCCAAATGTGTTGGTCAAATAATGATCTTCTTACTCCATTTTGGCCGATTGGGGAATAATTTTCTATTTGCTCACACATTATCCAGAAAAAAAAGCAGATAGAAAAAAAGAACATAGGATGATTTTTTTTTCAATTATTTCAGACCTCTCCCACAAAATGAGACCATATTAAAGAAAAAATGTCCTTTCAATGAGTGATGAAACTCAAAAACCTTCTAATTTGGTCTTCCAGCCAAAAGACAAAATGTGACTGGAGACTTGTTAGGGCAGAGATGCTCTGTGGTGCACGCCTGTAAACAGCATTCGTGGGGTGGGTGGTCCGGTCGCTGAGGCATCTGAAGACGCATCCTCATTGTTCAAACCCCGGTCGAAAGCGTCTGTGTTTGCTCTCTTCATTAGACATTCTAGTGTCATCCGAAGAGAATAAATAAAACGCGCG
The DNA here is from genome assembly GCA_028564865.1 of Zenarchopterus dispar. Lineage (NCBI taxonomy): Eukaryota > Metazoa > Chordata > Actinopteri > Beloniformes > Zenarchopteridae > Zenarchopterus > Zenarchopterus dispar. The sequence continues at coordinate 5,711 of JAOWBL010019222.1, forward strand.
GAGGTCAAAGGGACTGGGCGCTTCGCTTCGTTGTTTAAATGTGTTTTAACAGTTACTTAAAACTCGGGAGACGCTCTCTGCCACTTCCAAATGATGGAAATGAGCCTGGAAAGTTTGCAGAGCTGGCAATAATCCAAGTTGAAAGAGTGAGAGAGAAAAAAAGGTGGTTTTCTCCAGGCAGTGTAAGAAAGCAAATGTCTTGCTGGAAAGAAAAAAAATCTTCCACGTGAAATACAGGTGTACAATGACAGCTTAATGAGACTTCATGTCATTTCAATCCTATATTGTGTTTATGAACAATAAATGAGTATGCACTGAGATTTAAGGATTTAAGAGCAACTGATCGTTCTAGGAATCAAATAAAGCCACCCTTCACTTGAGTAGCCATATTCAAAAGATAAATTGGATCAACTTGCGGATTATTATGGTGCAAAGAGATAAGAGGAGTTGAGGTTTGGCAGAAACAACAATCCATAAGCACACCTGACCCGCTGAATTTGACGCCTCGGTTACGCAGAGCAATTACTCATTTTTTTAGATTCACAGAAGTGCTGCTGGGGAACACGTTTGAAATGGAAGATGGTTATATACAAAGACAAGCTCTGACCGAAAAAAAAATGACCGAAAAATGCGGAGCTTTATTTAAAGATATGTTGGCAGAAAGTTCATAAATTAACAGACAGGACAAAATGCCTTCAAGTGCTTTCAAGAAAAGATGATTTTTTTTTTCTAAATGCTAGATTTTCTGTAAATTGTACAGCTCAAAGTCGGTTTCCAATTGTGAAGCGGCTTGTTACGCTGCTTAAAGCATCTGTCGCCAGCCAGGACTTAAAAGCTCCAAATAAGATGATTTGGTAACATCAAGGCTTTCCCAGCGGTAATGATTACATTTGGACTTAAGATCCATGCAAGAATTTGTTGCCCCGTAAATCTCATGCTTTCCCTGCCCCCAGCGCAATTTCAAAAGCCTCGTCATTCAAAGGGTGGGTGTTTGACAATCCCAGCTTGTACAACTCCACCAATTAATTGGATACGTTGTCGGGATGTTGGTCTCTCTCATCTTCTCCTTGGAAAGACAAAGGATCGATGGGGGGCTGTTCACACTTCCGTGCGCGGCTGTGGTATAAATGAGGCCTCCACCAGAAGCAGCATTGATCTTCATGCGGCCCTTGGAGCAGCAACTTGTTTTCGAGTAAGACCCTGCAGATCAAATTTTAAACATGCAAGCACCAAACAAACCCGTGGAAGTTTATGGATACTCCGTGCGTAATTACGCACCAGCACCGCCGTACCTAGAGCGCCATGGAGGTCAATGTGCTTCATCAACGAAACCTGCCAGCGGCAAATCTTTCACTATTGAGGCCTTGCTTGCCAAACCCGAGGAGAGGGTCTCCGGCCGGACGAGTCCGACGCAGTGCGGAGTGAAATACCATCCTTCAGGGCCCGTAGTGCCTCTACCTGGACACGCAGCTTTACAGATGGCACCTCCACCATATTTCTATGCTCCTAACATCTCACACTCCACCATCCACGCGCAGCCTGGATATTCTGTCTACTGCTGCCCGTCGTTCACCTACCAGTCATCGTGTCGTGGAGCATTTTACGCACAAGGTACATTTTACGCACAAGTAGCGCACATGCATGAGAGTTTCCTTTGAAATTGGGCTAAAGTATGTGTTCTCTGATTTTCAGCTTCAATGTCCAAAGTCCATACAGGGCTAGATTCCTTCAAAACTAAAGGCGGGAAGTCGAAACGGATGCGCACCAGCTTCACCAGCGAGCAGTTGTCCCGGTTGGAGAAGGAGTTCGCACGACAACAGTATATGGTCGGATCAGAGAGGTTCCTCCTGGCCTCTGCTCTGCAGCTGACAGAAGCTCAGGTGAGAAATTATCCCTGAAGAAAAAGCCAAGACGTTAAGTTTGTGTCCAAATATACACACACATAGATACATTTCCTTACATTTCTGACGTGTTTTCTCTCTTCAGGTCAAAGTCTGGTTCCAGAACCGACGCATCAAGTGGCGAAAGCAGAGCCTGGAACAACAGCAAGCCAAACTGGCCAAACTGGGCCTGGCTGCTCCTCCGAAAAGCCCCGGCTCTCAAGGCCACGGAGATGAAGGTGGAGAGGATGAGGAGTTCTCCGACTCAGATGTGGATATTGAAGTTTCCGACGACTCTACTGATCAGTGACAAGCCACTCCACGGGACTTAAAGATGAAAAGACTTTCTTGTACATATACTCTGAGAAAGGAGGGTCCTCTCTCCAACTATCAATATTTAATAGATTTATAGTTATATATTTAATTTTCTACCTTATGTGTGAGTTTATGTGGTCACTTCATGTATTGATTCATATGTGAATGACATTCATAAATATATTTTATAGAATTATCTTGCTGCATTATTTTTTTTTTCCCTTTTTAGAGGTTAGGTATCATCAGAATGATGACTAGAGATCCGATTTAAATAATTTAGACATTTTAGGGAAGTTGCTATGATAAAGGTGTTGTAGATTATTTTCTGTCAGAGGGTCGGGATGTTTAGTTTTTCGCTGACTCAAAAGGAACAAGTCCTTCATCTGTATCTCATGACTTGGACTTTGTTGTCCCTTAAATGAAATCACATCTTTACATTCATATTCAAAGTTAGACTTATACAGCAAATGTTCCCCTCAATTTAGCTTTAGTTCATTCATTTGTCCCCAATTGTGATAATTTATTAAAGATTTTGAACAAAAATCACATAAAGCAAATATTTAAATATTAGAGGGATGGATATGTATATTTTTTATTTTCACATCACAGTACCTGATAGTCATAGAGACCACAAGATGGGAGGAGACATTGACATATCTCGTAATGATTGAATATTTATTGAACTAAAACACATCTGTGAATAATTACTTCTCTCTTCAGGGTTTTATACGATTATATTGTCCTTCTGACCTTGTTGCTCCTCTCATCTGACTCAATGCCCAGTGTGAAGATGATGGAGACATTTCCTCCCACGTTTGATTTCACGTTAAGTCTGGAACAGATTGAGGTTCCCCTCTGATTTAAGCTAACCAAATAAATAACCAGCCCAGGGATTAGCTGGGATATCTGTAGCCTGGGGTGATAGGGGTCACTCTGTCTCAGAGCCGCAGATTTAGGTCTCACTATTTAATCCATTTAAATGGTCAGTACGCCTGTTCTCACTGCTTCTCAGAGGACAGGGCTCCCATATGCCCGCCCACGGCTGGCAGGAGTCCATTCTCTGCTCTATTGACAACCGACGTCAGTGCTTCCAGGCAGAAAGAGGCTCACACTCTCAGCTGAAGCCTAACTGGCAGACATGAGGGATGAAACAGAAGGGATCACAGTGGAGATGTTGGAATCCATCAGTGCAGCTTATTAGGGTGCTCAACCTTAAACCAGTCAAATTAAACAAAGACAACTGTTTGGAACACATTGCAGGTCTTCAAGTCACTTTAAATTGTAAAAATTACATGAAAATACATTAAATATATTGTCTCAACAACTATACTAGCTCATAATTTCAGCCTTCACTGAAATAGTAACAGAAATATTATTAGGAAGTAAAATGTGACATAATCCAAGTTGTACATGCAGGTTAAAGGTCTTTTTGCTTTACAAAGTCGAAATTGTGTCTAACTTTGAAAAACCTGAAACATATTTATCAACTGAACACATGAAAGATACTGGCAATCTATTGTTTGTTGTTTGTTTTATATATATTCTTTGTGCATGTGTCTGTGCAAAATCACAATAGATAATAATAATCATAACGGGACTACAGGCAAATGAAACCTCAGCTAAACAATAACATCTTATTTCTCACCTTCATTTCTTTGGAAAAACAGGTGCTAAAAAGAAAAAGAAAGTCACATGAACAACACTAAACCCCCATGATTTCATATCTAATAGATTCTCTCCTGAATTCACCTTTTTTTACTAACATACTGACATCCCCCACCCCTTATTTGATCTATTCCACTTTATTTAATTTCATTTATAGGTTTACCTTTCAGTCTGCAGGGACTTCCTGTATTCCTTACAAGTCCCTTCTATTGACCTAGCGCTTTGCACCAACTATATCTCCTTTCATTCTCTACGCTGAGTGGATACCATTTTTCCTTTCTTTTTTTTAAACATGGCATTGGCTAAAAGCATCTGATAAATACGAAAAGGGAAATGTATTGCAAAAGTATTGTTGAACAGGGAGATTCTTTGAAAATCCTTTCATAATCCTTTCCAGACTGATTTGCAAAGACTGTTGCTTATGTCTTTCCCTCTTGGCGCTGTGTTAAAACATGCTGAATGCCAGATGTACTATTTGCCAAATACTGAGACCCACTGATTGGGTGACACACACACACACACACACACACACACACACACACACACACACACACACACACACAAATTAAAAGAGGGGACACCGATTTTTGCATATGACAGTTATTTATATGAGTGTATCCAAATTTGGATATTTTAATATTTGTCCTCTCAGATCATATGAGAGAACAAGTCCACGAGCAGGAACTGCTGGCATTATCAATTATCTCCAGGCGGTTTTCTGAGTAAATTCTTTATCACTTAGTATCAACAAGGTAAATGAAGAGACACTTAGGCTCTACTGCCAAAATAAATAATTTTTTTTTTAAATCATTTTTGCTTCACCCAAGGTAAGAAATTCATTGGTAAACAATTGCTGAAATAACTGCTTTATACGCATGAAAACGTCATAAATGTTAAGATGAAATGCAGGTCATCCTTGTTGCCAGCAGATGTGCCAGAGAAAGTAAAGGGCAGTTGGTGGAAATGTTTAGGAGCAAAGTTTCATAAACAGTAGTTGTTGTCCTGCTCCGTTTCTTGTCTGCTGCATCCTCCCTGATCTGTCCTGATGTCCTGGTCCAGTCTGATTACAGCGGAAACACAGCGTAAGAAGAAGAATTTGGTTGTTTTTTTTAAAAAGAAATAAAAAACAAAAGCTTTCTGATGTGATCAACCTGAAATGAGAGTCTGAGCCCCGACTCCCCACTCCCCCACCCCCTCCCTACAGCCCACCATAATCCCATTGAGGGACAGACAGGAGCAGCCAGAGGCCTGGGAAACCAGAACATCCTGGGGG
>JAOWBL010019222.1:10943-34784 GCA_028564865.1 Zenarchopterus dispar
CCCTACAGCCCACCATAATCCCATTGAGGGACAGACAGGAGCAGCCAGAGGCCTGGGAAACCAGAACATCCTGGGGGTGAGGCGGGGGTGACCGAGATCATCGTCTCAATTAGCACGGAGCACCTTAACGGGTGGAAACGCACCAGCTCTGTGCTTCTGAAGGGAAACCTCTGATAAAAGTGCCACATCTTCATTTGTCTCCTGATTTATTGTTCTCGTCTTTACAGTTGAAACCACGACACAGTACTGAGACCAGCTGCCATTTACTTATCTCTGTGTCAGATGAAGCTACACGCTGAAACGCTTTATGCTTGAATCCTTTTTCTGTAAAAATCAACTAAAATATTTTGTCAGTTTTGTTATGAGAAGATCTTTTATTGTTTCACTCTTATGTGATTATTTATATTATGTGTTATATTATATTTATATTATGTGAATATGTGATTATTTTCCACTTTTGTTATGTTGTCATTCCATTTGGATTTGGATCAAATGTTTTGACACAGTGTTAAGACATTTGACAGCATTGCCAAATGAAAGAAATGGGTCATTTTTAAAATGTCCTGAGTCTATACGTTTCTGACTGATATTTAAGTTACAATGCTGTCTACAGTCCTGCAAATGCTGCCAGTCCTCTATGAACTTAAACAAAGACTTCCCATACAATGAGAGCATCCAGAAAAGACATAAAACTGATGAAAGTAGCCATCTAACTATCCTGTGAAGCTTTGCTCCTCACTGACAGTGAAACAGGATTAAGACACACATCACACACCCAGGGATTTAAAAAGAAGTGATCAGCTAAATTATAATACAGCTGTTACAAAGTGAAACTCATCAGATGTTTGAATGCATGTTTAAGGTATGAAAATTTACGATTCACATGTAAATGTGTAAGAAAACAACTCACCACCTTCCTGCCTGATATTTCTGGACCTCTTAAAGTTGTGCAGTATCACTTTGGTCAATTTTGTGTTATACAAAACATGCATATTTGAAAAAAAAAAAAAAAAGGTGGTGCATTAGTAATCTAACAGAAAACTAAGGTAGTAGTAATTTTTCTAGGCCTGCTGCTGTTCCTTTTGGTTATGACAGTTATCAGTTCATGCTAAATGTAACTAATTTTCAAATTCAAATGACAGAACAGGATGAAATTTATATATATATATATATAATTCATATTCACCTACGTGAATATTAAAATCTTTGTGAACCTCATTAACAAATGAGCCGTTTAAGGTTTTCACACTTTGTTGATAGACAGCTTTCTTTTGTAAATACAGCCTCTACGTTTTGAAACTCTTTTGTCAACACTATTTGGTAATGAATAAAAGCATCATTATTTTTTTTTATCATTCTTGTGATTCAAAATGATCGCAAGGGGGGACTGTAACTCGCCTCAGAGAAGGTGTGAAAGTTCTCAGCGCGCAAAAGCCTGAAGCTCCAGTGATGATGCTGCTGTTCATGTGACGACTGTTTTAAAAAAAAAAATCGCACTTTGCATTTTATTTGCAGAGCCGAGGGCCGCTCTACTCCATCTAATAGTCATTAGCTTTCATTACAAGCGTTTGAAGTGGGAGCCCCTCTTTGTCTGCTGGTGAAAAGAGCGCATTCGAGGCGCACAATGACTTCTGACACGGACACCGACGGGAGCAGCTCCCATCGAGAGGAGAGCATCGTTATCCTAAGAGAAAAGGCTTAATTCTCAGGAAGTGGCGGATCCTGTTTACATGGCTTACAGCGAGAGAGGAGGCAGATTAAAAGCCGAATAGTGAATAGCTGCAAAGATTTGTAACTGAAAACCCCTGGCGGGCATTTTCTCCTCAGTTTTCTACTTCTAATTTCAGTGTCAGAGTTATTGAAAAGCTGTTAAATGAACAATATACACGATCCACTACTATTTTCGCCATTTAAAACTTTTTTAAAAATCCAGATCGTGTTAAAGTCGGTCTGTTTGTTTAATGGGAGGGTGCAGACGGCGGGGGCGTGGAGCGCAGGTGGATAAACGACCCCACTTCTCATGCAGGTGGCACAAACGCAGAGACGTGCTACTTCTCCCATCTCGTTATTACGGGGTTAAAATTTTCAGGTATTTAAGTGGAATAGATTAACTGAACACACAACACTAATGTGAAACAAAATGACCAATTAGTTTATTAATGAAGACGGGAAATGAGAGGAGCTTAAAGAGTCTCTGATTCAGCCTGGTTTATCTGCTCCAGACTTGTTCAGACAGGTGGGTCCAGATGTATTTACACAATAGTCAAACTTTTACCATTTTGCCTTTATACACCACAAGAAAGGATTTGAAATACAACAATCCAGGTGTGATCAAAATGTAGACTTTCAGATTTCCTGAAAGTCTACATTTCAGGAAATCTGAAATGGGGGGGGGGGGCAAGGGGAGACTAAGTCAAGCACATAGGCAACACTCAAAACAACAATAAGTCATCTCCCCATCCAACCTGTATACAACACCCTGAGATGCCCACATGAACTTAAAACTCCCCAGAGTCCCCATCATCACGAAGAAAGCATTTTCAACTTTTATCTGGGTCTTCCAGAAGCAATGAAAAGTCATCTTCACATCCACTCAGCCAACAGACTGCAGCTTTCCATAGTTCATGTAGCTGTGGCAAAGATGAAATGAACAAGTGTGTGAATCTGCTTCTAACTGGCAGAATAATCTGGACCACACCCAAACAAAGTTATTAGAAAAAAAAACCTCTTCCAGAAAAAGAAAGACCACTAACGTGGATGACCACAGCCTCCTTACCTTTTTTGAGGGAAGTCAACGTAGGAGTGTCACTGTCAAACCCTGCAATCAAGAGTCATCCCCATGAATCCAAATATAGAGGATTTACATCGAGGTGTAAACCACTGGTAACATTCAAGAAACAGAAAGATCAATTAGGCTTTCACCAGAAAACATCTAAAAAAGCCTCCCGTGTTCTGGAATCAGATTGTTTAGAGAGATGAAAATATAACGAATTTGTCAGAATGATGGGAAGGAAAAAATAACAGGTCATGAAGCAGAGCATGAAGAAGACCACATCATGTGGCTGGATGCTGTGTTGTGGTATGGGCATGTGGCTGCCAGGAGAACTGGTTGGCTGATTTTATACCAAACTAATAGGATCTGATGGGATGTGACTGCTGACAGAAGTGGAAGATGATCTCAGAGGTGTATGGATCTGTACTCTGCTCACTTTCAGCCAAATGCAATAAAACCAGAAGGAAGGTGCATCACAGCAACAGACGATGACCCTAAACATACCGAGAAAGTAACTCAAGTCTTTTTGAAGACAAAGAAATTGAATATTCTTCAATGGCTGAGTCAAATGCCTGATTTCAACCCAGGGGAGAATCTTTTCAGTTACTGAAGGCAAAACTGAAGGCAGAAAGTCCCACAAACAAGCAGCAGCTGAAGAAGGCTGCAGAGCTCTGGGAAAGCATCTCCAGGGAGGAAACTCAGTTTCTGGGGATCTCCATGGACTCCATACTTCAAATGAATTTGAGATAAATCAGGTAAATCCTATGTTTTCTGAAGATTCTACACAATTTCACATCTCAAATGTTTCATTACAAATCATTTGTGTTGTATAAAGATAGAACCATAAAAACTATCATTGTTCAGATACTTCTGGACCTAACTGTATAAGCTGGGGGATAAATAAAGTTATTCAGGCCCCAGGACTGCTTAAATGTGTCACAGTTAATTAAATGTATGACATATACTTTAATCTCCGGTTAATGTGGTTAAGGATTTGATTAAGGAGGTTTTGAACTTTGGAGATGCCTGATGAATCACAACAGACAAAGGTTTTGTTTGAAATTGTTTGTTTATGGAACATACTGTGGCAGGGTTTGATAGTAATAAAACTATAATGAAAAGTTGAATAATTCCACACTTGAGTGCCAGTGGTCACGCGGCTTTCCTTTAACTCCCGAGAGAATCTTGACGCTCTTTCTCGTATTGACCACAAGATGGCAGCATCTGCACAGAAGATGGATGTTTCTTTCTTTTCTTGAATTCCACGATCATCAGTGGGTAAAACATTCTGCTGAATCCTGGCCTTTCCATGGACGCTGCTTTTACGGCTCTCCAACCTCCAATCCAAACTTCCCAGATTCCAGACTGAACGGATCTGATGGCATCTGCTAGAAACAAGTCCCAGCCAAAGAGAACCCACTCAACAACCCACAGGAAACCTCTGTGATGAAGGAAAAGGGTTCTCACATCTACAATATATTTAACACAGAACTACAAATTGCTGAGGCACCCTGACTTTTTTATGTTTTATCACCATTTTAATGACATCCCTATTTATTTTTCAGTCTCTTTAAGATACAAACAGGAATAAAGAAAATCTTATTCTCTTAAACCTAAAAAGAATTAAATCCAAATTAATAACACTGCAAACATCTGTACAAGACAAACCTGTAGTTTCCTTAAAACTAGTTTTAGACCAGAGAGGCCTCTCGTGGATCCTTCAGTGGATGTGGATCTGTGCACGTGCTAATCTGATCCCACGTGGCTGGAGTCCAGACACAGCTGGATTAGATCACCAAAAGCAATTACACCCATTAAACTATACACAAAATAAAACAGTCAGGACTACAATATCTTAGGTTCCACAATGGACAAAACACTTACTTATGATATGTTCTTGTTGCACAATTTGTTTGTTTTTCATAAAGTTTAGCATGTGTAACAATCATTATTCTTAAACTACCACCAGAGCCCCAGATGTGTAACATCTGTAAAGCCAAAGACTAACGGTGTCGTTGCGTGGAGTGAAAATCCAACACTAGAGGGAAGCACTGGTCCTGTATTCGTCTTGTCCTCACGGTGGTCTCCATGTTGGGTCACTTTGAGACCCAGTCTTGTGTGTATTTGTGTGTGTGTGTGTTTTAATATTTGTATTTCTCATTTACACTTACTGCAACTTTTCAGAATAATTAGAACACAAAGTTCACTGAAGAATTGATATAATGATGGAATTTTTAAAGAACTATGATGAATAAGTTGCTCACATCCCGAAAACGACCTCATTTTACCCAATTTCTAACATTATATTTATTTTTAAATTATTTCCACGCGCTGGAAGACATCAGTATTACATTTCATTAACAAGTCAGCCAGACAGTTCGTCGTTCCTGCGTTTTCGGACTCCGCTCGGAGGCAGTTATAGACCTCATGAATGTTCCTAAATAAATTGGGAATGGTGTTATGATTTATTTAATTATTTAGTTTTTTTTTAAAAATTTTTTGCACCGTGGAACATATAAATTAAAAAGTTTCTTCTGCTTTGCGTTATTGGCGTAACACAGCAGAGCGGCTTTCTGACTTAAAACTGCTGTGAGAATTTAGGATTTCCAGTTTGAAATTATTGGATATTAGAATTCACATATTGGATCTGTGTCGTTTGGGTTTTTTTTTTAAACGTTAGTTTTCCATCTGTTCACGTTAAAAATCTGATCCTATTTTCCCACGGGAGCCGGCGCATCTTTAGTCTCCTCTCGGGTCGCCGGTCTGACTTGGCCCGGTTCTGTGGTCTCGGTCCGAGTCCGAGTGACTCTCCTCCGCGGAGCCTCGGGGGGGGGGGGACATTAAGAGCAGGAGCGGAACAAGACTTCTTTGCTTTGTTTTGGTTAGAGCAGAGCGATCTGATCAGGTATTAACCAGCAGCGATCCGGGTCAGCGCGTAAAGGCCCCGCAGGGTTTCATCATTAAACTCGGCAGCATTTTCAGCCGCTCGCTCCACCAGGTCCCTGCTGCGGCTGAAAGATGACGCAAAAGGTATGAAAGGGTTTATGAAAGAGCGTCCTGAAACATCTCTCTTACAAACTCACTGTCCCTGCATGCGCACATAACCAGGATTTATCCTCGTCAGTTCCCCATATGACTCTGACAGATCTCTCAAACAGAAGATTTGATTCAAAAACACAGCTGCATTAACTCGTTTTTTATGCTTATAATGATAACGTACAAGCGTTATATTCAGTAGCTCTTAAAGAGGAAAGCCCTTTCAGGGAAACAAGAAAATCATAAACCTCCGGGAAAACAAATGTGCTTATCTGTCCTCAAAATCTATCCAAATAGTTACCAAAAAGAAAGAAAAAGAAAAAGAAAAGACAAAAGACAACGTGGAGATAAATGTGGTCGTTTTGTGGAGACTGACCCTTTCAAAAAAAGTCAGAGTTGTCTTTAGGAGCCTTTAGCTTTAAACGCCTAATCAACAACTTGTTTGAGCTCATAATTTCCATCGGTAATGATTTTCTAATGCAACCTCTAAGCAAAGGAGCGCATTAAGAGGACAATTATTAACTTGGTTAGCGAACAAAGGAAGCAATGACAAACAGACTCTTTCCTGCAGGCCTGCACTCAGAGGACAAAGTAAGCAATTAAAAAAAGTTTCTAAAAAAGAAAATATATATTTTCTTCAAGCGGTATAGGCTGTTGGCATTGTGATTAAATCCATGTTTTGCTTTAAAAAAAACAAAGTAGTACTATTTGAATAGGGGCATTGGTGATGAAAAAAAAGTTCAATTTGTTGTGAAATAATTGAGGCATGCCGACATCCAAACAGCTGCAACTTAATTTTTATTGCCATATTGGTTTATTCCATTTTTGGCTGTTGTACATTTGATTTTGCACATAAAATAAGAGCAAAAATCGAGAACGACTTAAAACGGACATCTTTATTGCTATAAGTCAATGTAAGAAAAAATAAATTTAATTCAAACGCATCCAGCTCTGAAGTATTAAATAACAATACACTCATCGACTTTTGAGCACAATTTCATCTTGGGTTTCGCAGTTCTCCATGTCTTCCAGGTGGGTAAAAGCATATCCAACTGTTTTCTTAAAAGAGAGAGGGGGAAAAGTCCTTTTAATAGAGAGAAAATGAACCTAAGAATCAGCGCAATGCTTCAAAACTAACGGCAAAGTCAGAAGGTTGATTTTTTTTCTTTTTCTTTTCTTTTTTTTCAGGCTGTCTCAGTGACTTACTTTAATACTGACACCACAAGATCATTCTTAAACCGGCTGCATTTACACGGAAACACTTAGCCTCGCAGTCATACTGGTTTCCCTTCAGAAAATGGAGATATTAAGTGAGATTGCGGATCACAATGAGCCATTAATTGGCGCGTACATGTTTCCTCGGCGCGCCTCTGTAACTAAGCCGCCTGCGGCCTTGTGTGATCTGTGAAGCAGGTACTCCAGGAGACCAATTGGCAGGAGCTCTGGTCCAATCACCTCTCTTCCAGCGCAGCGTCAAGCCACTGTGAAGGTTGGCGACGCACAGAAACGCTCCAGGAGCGCAAACGCTCTCGTGCATCAGGAAACTTACAGCATTGTTGACTTCTGGAGCAGTTTCTTAATCGTGCAAGCTCGTTTAGACAAACTCGCCCCTGTCGCCGCGACCCTGCAGGCTGCAGCATCTCTGGTGATGATGCAACCCTGAGTGGGGGTTACCTTTCCTTACAGGAAGGAAACCGGTCGCTTGATTTATTTACCGTTTCTATCCAGAAGTTATGTTTTCGTCTGCAGGCAAGCGCTGCTTCACGATTGAGTCTCTGGTTGCCAAAGAGAGTCCTCTAACGGCCGAGGACCCCATCCGTCCCACGGCTCTGACCTACTCCCACCCGACGTCAGATGCGTTAATGAGCAGCTACCAGGCTCCGCCGGCCAGGCCCCTCTACCAGAGCCCGGAGCTGGTGTTCCCGGAGGCGGTCAGCCACCCGTCCCTCACCGTGGCTCCGCACCAGCTCGGAGGCTCCCACCTCCAGCATCCGCACTTCTTCGGGACGCAGCACCGAGACCCGCTCAACTTCTACCCCTGGGTCTTACGGAACAGGTTTTTTGGACACAGATTTCAAGGTAAGCCACAACAAGGACGCGAACAAAGCAAAGTTTCCTGTTTCGTTTGGAAGCCCAGCGAGGCTCTGGTTAAACTAAAATCTGCTTCACCTAGAAACTGGATTTAAACAGTTGACTTGGAAGACGGCTGCGCTTTAATAAGCTAAAGATAGCTATGCTTGTGGACTTGGGAGTTAGGAAGTGATGAATAAAACTCCAGACGCTTATACAAACAGATTCCGTTTTTTCTCACATTTCCACTCTCGTTCAGCGGAAAACCCACACCAAGAACATATTTAAATAACACAAAACTCTCCCCACAGAAAACAACATATTAACAACAACAACGACAATAATAATAGTCATTATAATAATCACAGAAAGGCCAAATTATCAAAGAAAACAACTATACAGTGAATATAAATTGAGTGCAGATGTCCTAGCTTAAGCGCAAACGTTTACATGTTTTAAACTAACTGGATTATTATTGTGTTTGTAATCCAGCATCATACAAATTTTAGCTCCCTTTATTTTTCTCCCTTTATTTTAACACTCACTGTTAGATGCGTCTTAAATTCAAAAGACTGGTGATGCCAGTGAATTTGGGGGTTTGGGCTAATTTTATCACGAATCTAAGAAGAGTGGAAGGATCAAATAATTAGAATAAGGTTTAATGGAAGTGAATGACTAAATAGAATAATAATAATAATAATAATAATAATAGTTTGCAGTGTTCTGAAAATATGACTAAACAAAAGCAGGTGTGCGCGTCTCTGAGAGCAAGTTTAAAAATAATTTTTAAAAAATAAATCAACTCCTAACAAGATTTTCAGCTTCTCCTTCCCACCAGAGTGGGACAACGATGGGAGAGAAATTCTTCAGTTTCCAGCTAATTCGGTGGGACTAAACTCCAGCTCCGTCAAACACTTCAATATTCATTTATATTCTCGCCTCCACGTTGATTTAGCACGTGGTCTTTAATTCATCTTAACAGCTGTGTGGTGCGTGGAAAACTATTTTATATATTTTCCTTTTTTTATTTTACCCGTTCATATATTTTTCTTTTATGTTTTACATTTAAAACGCTACACATTAATAAATGAAATGCTTGAAATAATAGTTTCAATAAACAAGAGAAGATTTTAAAAAAAATTACATAAAAATGTCAAACAATTATAGCAAAGTGGAACTGACATTACAGAAGACGCACAAAAAAAAAACTCAGCTCATTTGGAAACAAGTCTGCTTAAAAACAGCTGCTAAAGTTAAGCGTGGAACCCGTGGAAGTGGGGGACTGTTGGAGGCCTCTGGTCGAGTTCTGGTCCCACGGAGCGACCCTGCTGTCTTCTCTTTTTCTGGCCCTCCGTAAACTGTCCGATTTGCGTTTTTATCTATTTTTTTCTTTACATAAATCCGTGTCAGGACCATTTTTGTCCAAAACGAACTGCCATTTGCGCGTGGAAGGGTCTGGGTTCATAAATGTTATCAGTCAGATGTAACTCGCTTTAATTCGGGTTCATTTTCCGCGCTCTCCGTGGTTCTGCATCTGGGACGCGTGGTGTTCTCTCTGCAGGTCCACGCAGACAAACGGGGATCCACGGATGGATTTATCCAGACACTCAAATGGAATTGCAGTATTTGATCATTTCTTTTATGGAGAAATAAATGTCGCTGGAGTGATGAAGAGGTCACCGTGTGGTTTGTTTCACGGCCGTCAGGTAACGACGTGTCCCAGGACAGCCTGCTCCTCCACGGTCCCTTCGCCAGGAAACCCAAGCGCATCCGGACGGCCTTCTCTCCCTCGCAGCTCCTGCGTCTGGAAAGAGCTTTCGAGAAGAACCACTACGTCGTCGGGGCCGAGAGGAAGCAGCTGGCCAACAGTCTGAGTTTATCCGAGACGCAGGCAAGTTGAACGGACGTCTGTGGATGTTCCACGAGCCTGATCAGATCAGATCAACCAGCTCTGACTCCGGATTCAAACACGACCTGATAACCACAGCTGTCATGTGCATCCAGAACATCCCCAAATTCATTCTCCTGTAACCAAGCCTCCTGTAAAGCAGCAGAGTAAATTTGTTTTGTGTTTTTCACCGAAAACACCTTTTATCTTGTAAAATATTCACCAGTTTCCAAGTCTCCCAGGCTTTTAAATCAGGCTTTCTCTGCAGTAGAGCAGATATTATGCTGAGATCTAAGGAATCCACACCAGAAGAGCCAATAATGAACAAAGAGGTTTTAACAAAAGAAGCTGCTTTGAACCAAACTGTAAAAACAATCTGAGCTCAGTTCACACAGTTTATGGGTTGTTAACTTTTATAATTATCTTGACTCTATACTTTGAGTCTCATGTTGCAAATTTAATGCCACAATCTATTTTACCAACAAATATGAGCTTTTATCGATCCCCGTAGAAATCTTAGGAAGGATCAGTTACCTTTGTTATGACAGAGGCATCATTATTTAGAGCTGGTAAACCTGCAAAGCGGCATCTTTTGTGTCTGCGTGAACACCATGCCCCCCGGCTCTGAGCTCATGCACACAGTCAATCTCAGAGTCCGGGCTTTCGACAGGAACAGTTTTTCCTTTAGTCAGCCTGAAGCCAGGTCGAGTATTAATCAGATTTTTAAGAAGTGTGAGAGAAGGCAAATGATACCAGTGTTTACAGAGATGTCATTCTCATGAATTAATCTGTCAGTTATGAGCAAAAAAAAAAAGAGCTTGTGGTTTTGTTTTCCGACAGTTGATAGCAGAATAGAAACGGTGGTCTGGATTAAAGCTGCTGCTACTGCTGCTGGTTGCAACTCGAAAAGCTGATTATTTTTTCAGAAAACATTGTTTTTGTTCAAGGAGTCAGACCCCAAAACAAAGACAGCTAATTAAAAAAAGAAGCAAATCCACACCGGACTGCTTGGCTGAGTTTGCTCACCAGACGACCCAAAGTCCTCCTTTTTACCTCAGCTGATTTTCTCTTTTCAGGTGAAAGTTTGGTTCCAGAACAGGAGGACCAAGTACAAGCGGCAGAAGCTGGAGGAGGAGGGACCAGAGAGCCAGCAGAAGAAGAAGGGAAACCACCACATCAACAGATGGCGCATCGCCACCAAGCAGGCCAGCTCCGAGGACATAGACGTGACCTCAGAGGACTAAACGCCCAGCAACGCTGCCCTGACCCCTGAGGACCAACACTATTTATTATGTAAAATGATTACGTTTAATTAGAAACATTAGAGAAGACTCAAGAACTAAATACTCGATCACAACAAGTCTTCATCAAGGTGCTACACTCTGACGCTGAAGAGAAACATCTCAGCTCCATCCTCAGTGTCTGCGGATGAGGAAAAGATGAGCATCACTTAATCATCTTTGGTTTGAAGGAAAACAACGTCCACCTCTACCATAGTGCTTTTTTTTTCTTTTATAAATTGTACATACGCCAGTAATGAAGGTTGTTTTGTTCATCAAAGCTGTTCTTTTAAACACTAGATTAAGTCTTTAACACCTCATTGCTCAGCCCATCCACTCATCCACC
Source organism: Zenarchopterus dispar (assembly GCA_028564865.1). Taxonomy (NCBI): domain Eukaryota; kingdom Metazoa; phylum Chordata; class Actinopteri; order Beloniformes; family Zenarchopteridae; genus Zenarchopterus; species Zenarchopterus dispar. Next base: position 22,337 of record JAOWBL010019222.1, read on the forward strand.
TGTGCATGGTGTCGATTTCAGTTTCTCCTTTATGACGAGCACATGCCGGTGACCGGTCAGGAAAACAAACCAGGAGACGACCCGAAGATCTGAATTCATCAGCTTCTGCATGATTTGATTTTTTTAGTGTTGTAACTTGAGAGGAACTCAAACTCTTTGTTATAGCTCCTAATGAAGCTTCTTTACAGCAAGGAGGCTCCCGAGCAGCCGTGCATGACTCTGGGACAGATGAGAAGCTGCAGAGGCCTGCGGTGTCGAGGGCAAGTTGAGTCACATAATAAAAGCAACTTCTTCTGCCACGGCAGATTCTTTAGTGTGGGTGATGGCTGACGTCTCCATTCTGCAGACTTCATGAAAGCCCTGCATGCTGTATAAAACATATGAATCCACACTTTTCAACAGAAAATGTAATTACAAAGAGATGGTCTAGAAATAAAAGCAAAACATATTTCTCGGACAGGAGATGTAGCGTTTTGGTGTAATTCAGGTACACGTTCTGCAGGATTTTTTCCCCCCAACCAGCCGCTGTGAACCGTGCAGCGCCAGTGTTTCATTAGTTTGAAAACCTGCAGACGCTGGCTGGAACACAAACTGGAAAACGAGATGCAAGACAGAGGAGGTTTAAAAAAAATTCAAATGGCTCAATACCAAGGTTGTGGTCAGAAAATACCACGTCCAGTGATGCATCAGGAATGTTGCGGGACAGCTGCACAGGTGTCAGGTGTGAACTGTTTCTTTTCTAGATCGCAGCAGAACACAGAATTACTGCACTAGCAGTTATTTTGTTTTTATTTTTTTTAAAGGGAGCACGGGGAAAGTAGCTACTGCCTTGCTGTAACCCTTTTGCAACCACTTCAGTAATCACCTGCCAAAAGAAAGGAAGGAACCTCTGCCTAATGACCCCGGGTCTTTATGGGAGAGCCCCGATGTCCGACCCTGATGTCTTGTTTTGTAAGCTAAGAGGAGGAGAAAGGAGAGGAGATGTAGGAGTAAAATACACACCAGTAGTTTCCCCTTTATGCCAACGTGCACAATGCATCAGACATCTGGAGGTGCACAGGGGTCAACTGGCTTGTTTTGAGTTCCCAGGATATCCAATACTCCCTGCAGGTGCACATGCATGGCAAAAGGACGCCACCTATTATCTAAATAAACCCCAGCTAATTTGTTTCCCTCTGACAAATCTTTTTTTTTTTTTTTTGCCAAAAAGGTTGGTAAAGAACACATTGGCTTGGTAAAACGGTTAGCACAATTAGTAAGAGCTGCACATCTTTGATGTCTGGTTGGATGATAATCAGCCGGAAGATCACCCGAAACGCTGCTGCCTGACTCAGCAGACGGGAGGCTGCAGGAGGTCAGGAATCCACAGTGGAATCTCTCCAGAGGATCCCAGCGTTGGGAGGCGGGGGAAGGAGCCGGCGGATCCCTGCCGCCGCCGCCACCGATGCTGCTGCAGAGGTGTCAGAAAACTCAAGTCGGTCACAGCATCATCGTTGTCTGATTACTTTGTTTACGGGGGATGACTGAAGCCGTGGCCAAATTAGGTGCTTTTATGCTGCCTTCAAAAACAAAAAAAAAATCCCCGTGGAGTGATAAATCACACAGCGCTCTCAGCAGCAAAAACACTGAATCACAAATGACATTATAATCACGGAAAAGAAAGATCAATGTTGACAAATGAAACCCAGAGCAGCAGAGATCCAGCGAGGCTGATGATCTCCGTGGGATCCGTTACAGCACAAACAAACTCCAACTCCAAACTGTTTCCTTCAACTACACTGCAACAAAACAGTGTTTTGCTTTTATTTGCCTCGCCCTGGCGTGTGCCATAAATCTCCACAGCATCTTCCACTCATCCTGCAAATGTTCTCCTGTCAAGTCTCCTCCGCTGCAGCCAACTGTGCACCGTTACCACGGCAACCGCGCAAACATACTAATCCCACAGATCGTGACAAAAGAGAGTTTATATTAACCAAGTGACAAAGCAAACATATCGATGTAAGTACAATATTTACACTGATGAAAACCCAGGATGATAAAAATGACAAGCAAACAGTCCATAGATAAAAATGACTTTGTTTTTTTATTATTAAAAACAAATCACAAAAAGTACATCAGAGTTACATTCATCTTTTCTCAGAAACTTGACAGCAGCTAGTTTTACAATAAGGAGGTTGTGATGGTAGATTGAATAAAATAATCACGTTTCCGCTTTCTGCTCTTATTGAGAAACAGTGTCATCATTAAAGAGGGGAAAAAAATACTTTTAAAGAAAGAGAATGATCTGTATTCATTTGTGATACTCTGAGGCAGCTGCTTGACTAAGACATAAAAGCAAAAATCAGGTAGTTTATCTTTCTAACAGCAGAAATATTGTTTCCATTACCTCCCTTATTTCTCTATTGTCTAAGTTTAATTTTTATTCTGCAAATTTCAACAAGGAAACATTAAATTAATGGTTTCAAAACAGACATTCAGGACCCCTAAAATAGTAAGAAAATGGAAAACTTTCAAGTTGTTGATTCTGTTCATTAACAGGACAGTTTTCATTTTTTAAGATCATGGAGCACTTGTTTAAGGCATCATGCGTATTCTGTTTATTTTCCCTTTAGTCACAACCGAACACATAAAACATATAAAATGCTTAAATTGAGGAACTTTACCATTGTAAGAAAATAAAAAGCTCATTTTGATTTGATGGCAGCAACATGTTTCTAAAAAATTGGGAAATGGGCAAGAAAAGGCTTGAAAAGTAAGTGGTGATAAAAACTGATATCTGGTGAAACATCTGATGACTAATTATGACAACAGGTCAGAGAGATGACTGATGTAGGAGTATTTTAAAAAGACACAAAACAGGCTCACAACTCTGTGAAAAAAAAATGTCTTGAAACTGAAAGAATTTCAGAATAAATGAATAAGAATTTAACAATAATGCTGACATGCGTACAGGACACAAGGCTACAGATCAGATCTGGATGTTGGTGATGTTTCTTTTAGGCAGAAGAGCATAAAAACAGCTATGATGTTGTCATATAAGTCACTGCAAGGACTCATCATTTCCAGAAATCCCCTGTTAAAAACAGTTTTCCGAGGCATCCATAGACGCAGGCTGAAGCCCTATCAGGTAAAAATGAAGTCACATATTCAGATGTACCAGAAACACCACTGTCTTCTCCAGACCAAAGTTTATTTAAAATAGTCAGAGCTTACGCAGAAATCTGCCCATGTGATCAAACCAATTATCAAAAGGTAACTTTCTTCTGGGAAAGCAGGACTACTGAGCAGCTCAGGTTTCATATCTGACATGAACTGGACAAGTTTTGTCTCCTAAAATCACCTTAGTTTTTTGCTTACAATGGTGCATGTCCTCACTTTCAACTCTGAATATATTTTGTACATCCTATTGTGAAAAAATGGGTTTAAGAGATTTGTAAGTCATTCCTTTCCATTTTTATTTCCATTTCACACAGCGTCCTAACTTTTTGTAATCTAGGTTGTAGCAAAGGAACACTGACAGAACCAAGATCCTGATACCAAACGTGCTTGTGGGCTGCAGTAACCTGGTTATTTTATCTACTGGAATAAGGTCCATGGAGTCCATCGTAGTTCATAGAACTTCTTAGTTGGTCTTAGTCTAATTTGACTTGGATCTCCAGGAGACCGCAGAAGAAACTGCCTCTGGACATCAGTGGACCACAGTACCAGCAGAATAATGCAGCGTGTGATGGAGGGTTATCTTAGCTGTTTTGAACAGAAGCTTTTGGATGTTTGAACCATCAAATAAAAACCTACCATCTCCACACTGTGACTGGTTTTGTATGTTCTGCACTGGTGAAGATGGCTAGCAATGGGAGGGGAACCAGACCCAGCTCGTGAGAGGTGAATGAGTTTCCCTGGCAAAGATTACAGCGTCATATTATATATTATACATGTATACATATTATAGTGGAAAAAGTAATTTTCTCTACTTGAGGATATGGCTTTATGAATAAAGTGACTACCAACTTTAAAAGGTGAGGACAGAAATGACATGATTCAGCCAACTGTTTGGATTCGCAGGTACTGAAACATCACATTTCTAACATCTGGACCAAAGCAGAATTATTCACCCTCCTCCTCATCATCTTCACCAAACTTCACATCCTGCTGCATCAGCTGCACCTCCAAAGTAAGTAGCTGTGCAAGTAGCAAAGCTGGAGGACGAAAGTTAAAAAAAATACAACAAAAAAAAAAAACTGGTGTAAAACAGGAAAACTGTTGCTCTGACTCTGTACGTCCACAGTCAAGATGACAACAACGTTCAGGTGTCTATGCACTGCTTATTCGTAATTAATATTTAATATTACCAGTGTCTTATCAGTAATGATCAATAATGGATTATTATTCTCAGCTGCGGTTCTTTTAAAACGCATGCCTCCTTCACTCGTTCCTCCTACCTACAATGAGCACCAGTTTCTTCTTCGCACGACAGCCGGCAGAGATCTCTCACAGTCCTTTATTGTATGTTACAACCTTACAATCTGTTGCCATAGCGATCTCTGGCTCAAGCTGATTCACATTGATCTACGGGAATCAAAGCAGAATAAAAAAGATCATCAGAGCAAATGTTATACTTGTTCAAGGTTTCAGATAAGTTTACATAATGTGTGTGAGTTACACACACACACACGCACACATTCACACACACACACACATCCATATAACATGCATATAACATGCGTGTCTGGAAACAATTTTCCATGTAACAAAATCATTCTTAAAGGCTTTAAATGTTCTTCATTTACTGCTAATTTGCAAAAAGAGCCAATTTGGCAGATTAAAGTCTAATTTGAGGTTTGAATCTCCTAATATTTGAACCAGAGACAGATGGCTGTTGGAGTTGGAAGCAGAATCTTAATCAGACATCTTGCTAGGTGTGAAATGGGGAAGTGGGACAAATTGAGTAGGCGGGGGGTCCGGGGGAGCAGGGCATTCATGTTGCTTACTGAGAAGATGGTTTTTTTTCATCTGCTATCCTCGCGAAAGTGCAAAAAGGACTTGTGAGAGAAAAAACAAGGCCCCTCCGTGGAATGGGAGGCAGTTTTTCACAGGACTGTTGGCGGCACATATGTCTGAAGTTTTTTGCCATATGGCTGGCTGAGCTATTTCCAGTTGTAATTAAATCCTAAACATTTTAAAGCCAGAGCTGGTTGGCTTGTGTCAGCAAGTCACTTGGCAGAGGGAGCACAAAGACAGAAAGAAATGGAGTTAAAAAAAAAAAAAAAAAAGCTAAATCTTGCCACAGCCATTTAATGAGCTGAATAACACATATTAAGGCAATAAGGCTAAAGTTAGATGGCAGGCTGCTAGCCTGGACGCCATCAGTGGCAGTGAATAAAGGCTGCGAGTGGATCATAACAGCTCAGGTCACGTCTCAGAGGGCCACGCCTCATTAGGAGGGAGCTCAGTGGGAAACAGTGGGGAGGTCAGAAAGATCGGCCCCTGAAGGTGCATGGTAGCAGAACCGAGATAAACTCATATTCAATAAAATCAGGATTGAAACAAGTCAAAACTAAACTAAATCAAACAAAACGGCTCTTAACTTCACTATCAATTATTGTGCTGACCTCTTCTCTTTGCAATAAAGCTTTTATTCAAATCCAACCAATTTTTCTCAGAGAGCCATCTGTGTTGATTACAATGGCTTCAAAGCATTCAGCTCGACAAACAAACACACAAGATGACGCTGCTGCAGATTCAACCTGAACTCAACTCATTTACATTTGCTCTGCAATATCTGACGGTTCTTTCAGAGATAGAAATACACCAACATGTTAATCTGCTTGATATGTGAGCAGGCAAGTAGTGCAGGAGGGGAAAAAAAAGGGACATTATGAACTTTATCATCAAAGATACTCCAAAAGTTTTCAAAGTCCAGTTTCAAAGCATTATTAAAGCATCTCTTATTAGAATAAGGCAGATTTTTAAAAAAAATTTTCATAGAGAGTTGCATTTTTGCGTGAAAGTACCTGAGACATTTGTGGGAAGAGGCTGATGGCGAGCGGCAGCGCCAGTCCAAAGGCAGCGAGACACACCAGGCTGTGGACGGGCAGAACAAGCCGGCGCCGTCTCTGCAGGAGAGGCAGCCTGGTGGCAGGAAAACAGCAGCGCGTTTTTTACATGACAGTAAACTCAAACTTACAAATACATGAGCAGTGAGTATTGTGACAACACAGATTAAAACATTATGACAACATCAATAAAAAGCAGACTCTTCAGAATAGGGAGAAGACAGGGCGGCGCTAGTTTGTAAAGGCCAGATTATATCTTCATTATCACATATGCAGCATTTTATCGTATACATGAACAGTCTTAAAGTAGCTGCCTCAGAAGTGAGCCGCACAAAGTTGTGAGACAAATCTCAAGAGCTCCTCGGAGAAGATGGATTCCACATCTAGAAACTGGCTGCTGTGAACAAAGCTGTAAATACGTTTAAAAATAGAGCCTCTTCAAACCGAAACTGAAGATATGAGTTGGAAAAAGTCAGGGATTCATTATAAAACCAATCATCAAAAGTCTGAGCAAAATCAGAAGTAACAGTCACAAGGTGATGTCTCCAGAAACTCCGGTCAAAGACGCTTAGCCCACTCCACAGGTGACGTCGATGAACCACACACCGACTCCTCCACTGTCACTTAAAAGCTGGTGAGGATGTAGACGGTGTAATGTGGGTGTAGTGGATCTCTTTGCTATTTTAATCAAAACAGAATAGATATTTCATCACGTCCTCAAGAAGCTGAGTCAAGGTGGTCCACTGAGGGCAGTGAAATCCTGGTGGAGGCTTGTGGAGGTCCCAATGTACCAGTCAGTCATCCAGCCTGGATGTAGACGTGAACGATGAATCAAAGCATCTAATAGCTGGTTCCTTCTGAGGTGTCCCTCAGGATAAAAGGCAGGGTCTTTTATCTGGAAAAGTGAATAGTCAGATGTCCCGTGGTCAAAATGATCTCAACTGATTGTCAAACTTTGAAATGTGGGGCTGGACATGAAGATGCTTTTGGGAAGCAGATCTGGTGCTGCAGGATGATGATAAAATAGGGCAGAACATTTCCTTTCATGTCTTCACAGGTCTGAGAAATTGCTTCTTGATGCTCTGTTTTTTTAAGTTCTCTTTTAAATGAACTTTTAAATGTTTCTTTTGCATTGTGCTGTTTGTTCTATGTGAAGCTCTTTGTACATGAAATGTGCAAATAAACTTGAACTGTCTTCACAATAAGAGTCAAATTAAAGCTTTAAATAGAAATAATTTTGACACTTACAGGTATGTTGGTTTGGGTTATATTTACATTAGATTCGCTTCATAATAGTCTTGCATACTGTAAAATAACTCACATGTAAAAATGACATTCTAATGAAATACACTATTACACTATTGCCACATTCTGGTAACAAAAGCCTGATTTTAGTGTATAAAAGCTTTTATAAATATGAAAAACTATTTACAACAACCCCATTCAGTACTACTATGCAGTTCAGTATTCTTGTATTTCACAGTTTATCTGGGATTCTTAAAGCCAATTGTATCATAAATGTTTAAAAAATAATTATTGATAGCAGTAAGAACTTAAATAATGATGGACTTTTTACAAATCTATGTCCAGAAATACTCTCTCTGTTCTCTGCCCTGTGCAGGATAATCTCCTATTCAGTGAGTGGGACAGTGAACTCAGCAGGAGCTTGAGAAAAATCCCCTCCATCCTCCTTCCACCAGCGACCCCCCAACTCCCCCATAACAAGGAGAGCTGCTGCCTAATGAGGAAGCTCATTAACACATATAGCTGCCATGGTTTAATTAGGCTACACACACACACACACAGATGCATGCACACACACGCACACACACACAAGTGAAGCTACTCATGTTGCACAAGTGCATTTAAAAGAGAAAAGTCGTGATGTATTCTGAGATGGCAAAGAACTAACATAGATCTGAACACAAGTGGAAGGATTAAAAAAAAACTTTGAATTATTTTATTTATTTATTTATTTAAAAAAAAAAACCTTATCAAAATGTAATGAGATAATTTCATGCAACACCAGGTGCATTTAAATGCTGTCAGTTTTCTGGTTGAGGTTCATCGTTTTACACAAACATCCACCTGAACCAAAACAGTTTACCTGCGAGTGAAGATGGTAAAACACTGGTCGAAGTTCTCTGTGCATCTAACAAAAAATACTAAAATATTACTACAGTGTCTAGAAATAGATGGTAAACATAAGGAGAGGTGAAGGTAAAAGTATTTTCACCTTTTATTTGGTAATTTATCAGCCTACTTGAAATTATAGAACATGAAAATAACCTCCTACACTTTACTAAATTTGTTCTAGTTTGCGGAATATCATCACAGATTTCACAAACTTTTAGATCCAGTCTTGGATTACTCTGTAAACCTCCCGTTTCATATCTCGATAACATTTGCTTCATTTGGTATTTTACATGATCTAAACACAAAACCTCACCAGAAGCAAATGCTTGGTGGCCACATGCACACCTGTGCATAAAAACAATGTTATTAGGAAAATGCTTGTTTTTATTTTATTTTATTTCTATTTATTTTTTATTTTTATTTGACTTAGATATACACTGATACACTGACATTTTCTGGTTTCTGGTTTTCTTTAGGTCTGCCTGCTGATGCTGATTATATGTGTAGTTGATAATCAGCTGCATGAGATTTTGTTGTCCTTCTGGTATAACTCCTGATTTGTCCTTCTGAGCATCTTTCTGCCTGAGGTTCAACCCCTTGTCTCTCCTTACATTGCCTGCATTACCTGCAGGCAATGTAAGGTTTGGGGTTTTTGATTATCCTGCTTTGTGCAGTGATTTTAGATAATGTGATGGAGTTGTTGTTTATTCTTGCCTCCCAGTCTTCTGATTTGGGTCCTCCACCCCTAAACCTGACCTAAACTTAAATCAACAATGAGCGATAGCAGAGGCTGCAGGACATGTTTTTAGCCTCCAAACCTTTGCTAGCTTCTTAACCTTCAGCAGGATAACGCAATTTTAACTGTCTTTAACAGTTTTATCATTGATCCACCAGAACTTATAGCTTGCCTTAAACATTGTACAAATGACTTTCTTTGGCATTTTGGGCCCACCATTGGCATCACTGGCCCTGAGTGTCCAGGATGTTCTCTGAGGAGCCATGCATCTATAACTCTGTGTCATCATTACTTGGCAGGGCATATGGAGAGCCTATCCAATCAAGCACACATCTCTGAAGCCATCGGTGCTGATTGGTCATTCATGCTGTGGTTTCAACTGGAGAGGAGACCAGCAAAGCTACAAAATAAACCAGCAAGTTTTCCACCACGAGTGTTTTTTCTTATCTTTAAAGAAAAATTCGAGAGAAACCAGTCAAAGCGAAGGCTGGTTAGACGGCTTGAACTAGGTATTGGATGCATTTGGTGTTGAAGAACTGGACTGGCCTGAACAGAGACCGGACCTTAACCCAGCAGAGCACCTTTGGGATGAATTAGAGCAGAAATTGCAAGCTAGGCGTTCTGCTATCTGCAAGAACAATCTCAGGAGTCTCTCCTCTCAGTGCACCAAAGAAAGACACAGGTAAAGTTGTTGTTCTGTCACTTTGAGTCCCAGTAAAGTGTTTTAGATAGTAAGCCTATCTAAAATTATAAATGCAAGCAGTAGAGTGTGCATAATTCATAATTCATAACTGGCAGCAGGTAACAGCATCAGAAGGTTAAGTTACTGTATTCCACCTTCCTGTTCAGCCTAATTTTCATTATCTTGTTACAGGTAGTTTGATCTATTTGGCCTCTGGTAAGAAGTAACGTGGGCTTTCATTTAAATTGGTAGTTGTTCCTGTTATAATTAAAATTCTAGATTTGAACTACTTATTTCATGAATGACATTTATGATGAAGGAGAGGAGAAGAAGAGAGCAGAGGAGATGAGAAGTATGACCAAAACAACTCAAGAAGTGATCAAGAGCAGAGCAGAAGACTGACGGAGGGAACTCGGCTCCAGTTAGGTAACTAAATAACCATTCTCAAAATGTGCTAAGTCTAAATTTAAGCAAATAACAGGCAACAGTCAAGCCTACAACTGTGTCATTTCATATTTTATTCTATTGTACACCAAGCAGAAATAAACTATATATGTGAAATATTTTCCAATTGTTTTCATGTCTGCATAACTTTATTAAATCATGCTGCACTTAAACTAAACTCCACTGCTACTGTAGTTTAACTACACTTCCTGACTGAAATGTAAACACTGAAACGCGATATGAAACAGGCATGCTTTTGCAAACATGGAACCTTGGGCTAAAATCAAGATGATTTTGCTGATAAATTTAGCCTATATGGGTGTGAATGAAGACAGAACTCGCTGTCAGTGCAGTAAGCGTGTTCTCAGCAGCGTAATCCATCACTGAGGGGCCTCGTGGGGACTCGTCTCTGTTCCTCTCTTTCTTGTTCTCGCTCCATTGAGAGCTAGTGAAGGCAAGCTGACATAAAGGATAGCTGAGCGCTACTCATATGCCAGGACGGTCAGCGTCACAACTTCCTGCACACCAACACACACTCACACACACACACACCCTCTCTCTCCCCGCTCTGTCATTCAGCTGCCAGGAATCCCAAACACACCTGGGCAGCCGGCCATGCCGTCTGAGCCCGCCCACTCGGAGCGGTCGGGACAAGTGCTGTCAAGAGATTTACAAAGATGGCTGCATTCCTGTGCACACCTCTGGCACGGCCATGCCGTCAGTCACGAGACATTCATATAAACATGTGGCATTATTAAGACATCATTACAGTCACATCACCAAACTCTTGACTCTTGTGATGGAATGCCATCAGATAGAATCAGAGGTATTTATATTCCTTCCAACTAATTTATCAGGTGACTTTATGATGCATTCATTAATTTAAAAACACAGTAGATATAAAAAATAATTTAAAATTTTAAAAAAGCCATCATAGAAACAAAAATCAGCTGACATACAGTAAACACTATTTCCCTATTTCCCAGTCAATTTCCAAAAATCAACTCAGTGCTGAGAAATTAAAGGGAGCCAACAGTTTCTTACTTCTCCAGAACAGCCATGATCAGTGGAGGAAGCACCAGGATTGGCATGGGCAGGACCACTCTGGTCAGGGCAGTCTCCAGAAGTGCCTGTAATGAAAATCATCTTTTCAGAAGTCAGAAATGTTACAATCTCTCTCGACCAGTAACAGCATTACAGTTCTGATACATGTACATTAGGTATGTTCAGAGTTAGGGGGCGTACATGTCTGGCAGCCACTCTTGATGTTCCCACCACGTTGCCATCATCGTCGAGAACGCTGATGCCGTCCGACAGCTCCGAGTGTCTCATAAGCACCACGTTGCAGACGTTTGCACTTGCTGTGAAAAACAAAAATATATAAACTCTGTCTGAAGAAAGCAAAACAAAGCAAGAAAAATGTGTTTCACAGGTTGTCAAACATGTCTGAATTTGGGTTTGGAAAGCAGGAATAACAGTTTTCTCTTGATCATTCAAGCTGAAGATATTTAAAATGTCTTCACATCATCTGTAAAGATGGCAATGCCAGAGTTTTGGTTTAAGCACTACTTTATCAATTTAGTCCTTCTGTCCTTTATAACCCAACTTTTCTGACTGTTTCAAACATGAGTTTGATGTTTCCTTCAGAAATTATTCAAAAGATTAAGACAATTTTGCATGTTGATGCATCATGTAGTGGGAAAATATTTAAATTTAATAAGTGCATTTGTGTTTTATCAAATTTCCTGTGGCAGTAAAAAAAATGACAGCTACACTATTAGAAAGCAGTTTTGTATTATTTGCTAATCAGCTGACGGGCTGGATGACATCAGCGAAGATTTAATTCAGGGGAAATACCACAACACTAGTTTTAATGTAATTTAACTCAAAATGATTTAGAAACATCTACCAATATCTCTCCAGACTTCATAAATCAAAAAGACAGACACAAACGTCTGGTTCAGGTGCCCCAGATGAAGCTTAGCTAAGAAAATAATCAAAGAAGTCCGAGAATTGACCCCTGTGGCACCCCAAAGGTAAAAGGAGCAATAGATGATATGTAGCAATGAGTTGCTCTCTGAGTCTGTGTCAAACTACTAACTCACTGAGCTGCCAGCATAACTGTAGACTATTATACTTGTTTGACATACCATTTATACTAGGGACAATGTAAGGATTCACTAATTTGCCCAGGAACACTTGGATTGTTAAATCCTCAGCTCCTCTGCACACCAAACTTCCACAGCTCCTCCAACTATGTATATGATGCATGCAACATATTAATCTGCTATATATCATAGGAGGTAACAATGACATAAACAGCACAAAAAGTAAGGACATTTGTGTTTGTTAGATTATTTTTTTGCCGTAACAATGCTTCTATAAATAAATCTTATA
>JAOWBL010019272.1:0-34758 GCA_028564865.1 Zenarchopterus dispar
GATAGATAGATAGATAGATAGATAGATAGATAGATAAGGATGATGGATGGATGGATGGATGGATAGATATGGAGGGAGATTTGGGTGGTGAGTGGGATGGTTTCTCAGCACACATTTGTCCAAAATGTTAATTTGAACTACTTTTCTTTTTCTTTTTAAACAGGGATTAGAGGTTCTGATCATGTTACTGCAGCATCTACATTTGAGTGAAATTTGGGAAAGCAGATGGTAACTGAAACAAAATAAGAAACTTTAAATTACTGGCTTTTACTTTTCAGAAAGAAAAAAAAAATCCCATAATTGTTCAAGTGTGTTTTAAAGAGCGTGTGTTTGCGTATTGATGGAAAACAATTAAGAGAAAGCCCTGGAGTGTTAAAGCCATAACTGACTATGTACAGGGAGAGAGAGGTAAATGGCTCGGCTGTTATGTAATAGGTCAGAGCTGGCACCTCTCGGGAGCTTTGGATCTTCTTCCCATCAGCATTATCTCAGGCCAAGTCACACAAATGGATTTCCAGATAAGCTACGAGACCTTGCCTTGCTGAAATCCATTCAACATATTTACGACGTTCCACACTGGTCTGGACAACCCGCGGGATGACGTGCTGTCGGTGCAGGCCTAACATGATCCGATCTGATGCCTCCCTCAGCATATGCTGCATACTGCAAATCAACATTCATGTGCAGCTATACTCATTTCGTTGCAGTACAGAACCATTTTCTGGCAGGATTTCCAGCATGCTTCATTAATATGCTGAGATTATCATTCATCCACAGCAGCTTGAAAGTGTGCGAGAGCCAAAAAAGCTCTCAGGCTTGCTGAGTCTGGCTACCAGAGGCTAATCGAACATCAAGGGCGACAATTTCATCATCTTAAAAGGAGCTTTCTTATGGGGTAAAATAAAATGTATAACTGAGTTTGACATAATCTAGAGGGCCAAAGTTGGGTTCAATATTTGATATAGAGAGTCAAATAGCTTTCAGCACTCACACTGACCAAAAAGCACAACATCTGTAACTAGGTGCAGATCAATCGCTGTTATGTTGTCGGTACTAGTTCTGCTTTAAATAAGAGGTGTACCTGTTCTGTGCAGTGAAGGTCTCTCTCTGAGGGTGGAGGCCACTGTAGACCACTCTGATCAGGTCATGTTGACAGAGAGCTCCCTCTGTCAGAGCCATAGATCCAAGGCTTGAAGGCTAAACAAGCACAAAAGATAAACAATTCATGTCAAATTTAATTTTATTAACACTTACTAGCTATTACCAATCTCTTCTTTAAAGGGAACAGGTATACATGGTCCTGCTGTGACAGTCCAGAGACACAATTCAGCTTCACATAGTAGTACAGCAAGCAACCTTAAACCTCGGCTTTCATTCAGAAACGTAACAAGAAACAGGAAGGGATGCAAACAACCACTGAGTGAAATCTAAAACCGCTTCCAAATGATGAAAAACTGTGAGCAAGAAGAGGCAGAGAGACCAGTTTAAAAAAAAAAAAGAGAAAGAGAGGCAAAGAAGGAGGAAGAGAGAAAGACAGAGTGACTAGGGTGGATATTAACACTGAAGGCCCGGGGACAAGCCCAAGTGATGTGAAGAATCTTATGTTAGTCAAGGAAAGCAATCTCACACACATTCACGCAAACACACAAAACACACACAAGATCCCTCTCCTCCTGCCTCCATGCTTTCTTCATTCTCAGCATGAAGGGAAAAACTTCTGAAGCTTGTAATTACCGCGATAAATCGCCCTCAGCGCATGCCACACACTAATCTCGTCAACTCTCACTCGCACACGCATAAACAGACACCAACTGAGCCCTGTCAGACTCTATGAAATATCAACTCTGTGCTTCAGCTGGGAAAAAAAAAAAAAAAAAAGAAAGCCAGGAAATTTGGACATTAGCCCTAAATGGTTTTTAGGTCAGCGTGTTCTGTTTGTGTTAATGAATTCCAGGTCAGCACAACGGTAAATAAATAAATACTGTGTCCTGATTTGGCCGACAGGTCAGTTGAGCAAGGATCTCCGAACCCAGCGTGACAGAAACTGACTCAAACAGACTCAAAGTGCCTAATGGACAGAAAGTGGAATCAATGAAAGACCAAGCGGGACGATCGGGCGTCCTACCTCATGATAGACTGATGGTTTCGACAGAGATGGGATTGTAAAGGAGAGGAGCTTGCTGTTGCCATCTTTATCCACAATTTCCTGCAAAACGAAAAAGAGGAAAAAGGAAATTTGTGTAAGCAAGATGTTGCACAGTTTCAAACAGGCCTTATCATCGCTACTGTAACTTGTGGGTGAATTATTTGCTTTTTATTGCCCTTCGGAGATGAACTGTCCATCTGTGAAATTCAGATGGAACTGCTGAGACTAAAGCCGTTTATCAGGACTCTGTCGTCAATAGACAAAAGTCTGCGAGCATGTGCTGCATGCGCGTCTGTGTGTGTCGACTGGTAAAGACAAAGAGGAATAAATTATGCATGAATGTGCCCAAAGCCGTGCTGGCTGACATGGACCTCTTTCTATTGATATCTCCTCCTCTTAGCACACTTCCCCAAGGGTGTCTCCTGGTGATGTAATCTACCTCGAGCCTAGCCATCAGCCAGGGTTTTCCCTGTAGGTCACCTTGGCAGTAAACAGACACAGGCTCTCAAACATTCTGGCTCTACTTAAAGTAAAAAAAGTAACCAAAAGGTTCTGATCACATTCTTTTTGCTTTCTGAATAAAAAGATTACACACACAAATTAAAAGTTACAAGTTCACTGTTTAAACACACCATCCAGTCTCTTCTTCGTTCCAAACAAATAACAGCACCCCCTATTAATCCATATACTCAACCATTATAGGATTTATACTATATTTGTACAAACAATTATTAGACTGTGTAACTGCAAAATAACATGAGAAATGAGATGAGCTGGTGACAGAAAAAAGGAGGAAACAGGGCCATCTTTATCAAAGGAGAGCTTGACGTATACTGTTTATGCACAACACTGTGATTATCCGTCATGCTCAGTTACAGAGTGATGCTCCTTAAAGGAACATTCTCCAATTTAATCACCTGATGTCTGCATTCAAACAGAATACATTTTTGTAGGGCATTGTAACAACCAGAAAATAAGCAGTTTGACGTCATAATGGAATATACTTTTGCAGCAAAATGGCAATTAATGCTAGTAGTCAGGGCATTTAAAATATGTCAGTATAAAGTGTAATTTTAAGCCTCTGACAAAACTCACAAAATATCTTTCCAATAAAGTGATAGCGTCGATAGGGTCCATAGAGCCAGACCGAGGAAGAAGGTTAATATAAGTCAGTTACCGATGTTGCTCTTATTACTGCCAGTAAATGCAAATGGAGGAGAGCTTCTAATATTTGTCCGTTTTGTCATTAATTGGCAATTTTATATTCCTCCTTTTGTGTGTATTGATGGTAGTTTGTGCAACATTCGGCAGTTGATTTGTGAGGACTTGAGATGGTGGTGACAGAAAAGATGTGTCAGGTAAAGCAATGTCTGTGAAAACAGTTCTTTTTACACACTTTCGGTATATTTTTAAATTAAAATGACCTTGATTTGTGTTTTTCTAGTTTGTCTACTTTTCCCCCAACACCTTATGCAAACTGATTCCAAGGGGATTCATACAAGAAGATGCCTTTGTTGCTCTTAAATACCAAATCCAGAACGCTCCATCAGCCACATTGTGTCAGGTGAACCGAAAAATAAAAAGCCCCTACTTTTGCACAGTAGCTCATCTTGCAGCTGACATCCCTGGAATTGAGGTCAAGTCTGTATTTGATAGATCACTCTTTTGCCTTCAGCTTCACCGCCACACCACAAAGACTGGTACTCACAAGGTTGTACATTCCCAGGAGGAGGGCTTCAATGCAGCCATTGCTCTGGCGATCCCTGCTAGCGGTGATGCGCAGATATACCCACACCAGCTCAGGCAGGAACTGCAGGGTGAAGCGACGCAAGCGGTCTTCGGAGCTGCGGTACAACTCGAACAGCTGGTGGCACACGGGCTCCAGCAGCTAGAGAGCGGGTGGAAATAAATGCAAATCAGCACAAGCGCGGGACCTTAGTCGTAAGGTTGTTTGATTCTTTTAATAAACCTTTTCCATCACCGAGTTGTAAACGTGTCCCACCAGAAAATCCACCGATACAAGATATTTGTGTTGCTATTTAGGCCCACTCTCATAGTTTACTGACTTACAAAACCATACTGCCACACCATTTTTTTGTTTTTATATAGTGTAATTTGCCAAAATATTTCCTATGAAAAAAGGTCCATATGCTTTTAAATGAAATTCAACATAGAAAATGAGATGCACTCTTGTACATACAATATTTCTTTGTTTTTATGATCATGTTGCCCTCTGTATGGTTTATTGAATAAATTTATAAATGGAGTAATATACTGAATTAATACGAATGTATGCATGTAGAGATGAAAAGAAAAAGAGACTTTGGAGATGTGATACCTCTTCTGGGCAGCAGGTAATGTGAAACAGAAATACACTTAAAAAGGACTTTGACAGTTATTCTATCAAAACATATTCAAGATAATGTGCCAGAAATACGCAGATGGAGGTAAATGCTTGCTGACAGATGGAAATGGAGGTGTCTGGGGACAGAAAGGCAAAGAGCATGTTTCACTACAATGGCCAGATGTGCTCTCAAGGGAGCACGCTCACCCCATGTGCTTACATTGTACAGGAGTCAAAGACGTAAGTGCCCAAACAGCACTGCTGACTGGGAGATAAATGGAAATACATAAAAAGGGCTATGACCTCTTTGTCATCGGCACAAAAACAAAACATGAAATCCCTGGCTTTATCACACCTACACAAACGTGCGCACACACACACTCTCCTGAATCACTTGTTTCATCATTAATGGGATTGTGAGGCTGGACTGACATCACTAATGGAATTTAGATCCTGAATGCTTGACACTTGAATTAGACCGTGAAATAGAGGGGAAATGGCGGCAGGGAGAACAACATGCACCACGAGGGTCATCCGAATCAAATTCAAACATCTGAGTGCTTCAGCCCTTTCCTCAAATATCGTGTAGCTAAAAGTAAAATAAAGCGCAGGACTCAATATGTGCATTGACAGAAAACACTGACGTGGTAGCGTGTTGCAGTGCGACTGAGCACGATGCTCCTTCGGTGTGGGCAGCAGATGTTTTAGTTTGTTTCTCAAAGCCTAATTCGTGTATGTGTGCAGTTGCATGAATGTGTGTATATGCACAACAATCGGGGGAACATTGCGTACCATCTCACAGGTGATGTGGCTGTCACTGTGGCCTTCAGCCACACAAGAACAGCACATAATTGTGTTTAAGTGTGCATGTGTACGCCCTGGAAAAGAGTTGTGTGTCAGTCTGTTGCTCACTGCCAAATGACACATCATCATGTGAGTCACGAGCAACACAAAGAGCTAAAAATGTGGACTCGTCCGCGTGTCTTTAGTGTATCACCTCGTTGCTGGGGTCTTGGATGACTCTGTAGAGCGCTGGCACCAGGGATTTTTTGAGATGAAGGCTGCCGGCGTAGCTGGGGATGTGAGTTTCTGGTAAGGTCTGAAGGAGAGATAAACAGAGGACTGTTAAGCTGCAACACGTAATTTGAACATTTCTTCATATTTAACACAGACGTTGTGATTCCAGGTGTGTTAATCATGAATGGCCACAAGCAAAAAGACACGTATGTGAATGTGTGTGTTTGTTTTCCCTCTTTTGGCTTAAGCAAAAGAGGGAATGTATTGCATCATTTACTACATTTCTACAGCTGCTAAACTTATAAAAAAAAATCAGATGTCTACTTAAAAAAAAACTGTCTGTGTGGTACCAAGAAACATTATAAATAACGAGACAAATTCATTGAATGAGAAATTCAAAACAGCTTCCGGAGTTAAGGAGCTAGCATCTAGACAGAGATAGGTTTTTGAATTAAAGATTTTTAAAAAACCAATACTGATGATGTCTGACAGGCACTGAACATCTAAGGGGGGACATACCTCGAATGATCAAGCACATTATTGGCAAAGATATGTTGTCTTCCATGAACACTGGCATGGTTTCATGGTGACATAAAGGGTCATTTCATAATTTTATTGCTGTGCATATAAGGCAAACTCTCTTTCCATTTTACGTCATTTCCAGAGCAGAACCAAGTATGGGTTGTTAGTAAGAGACAACAGAAGAAAGTCTGTTCTCTTCCAAGAAGATATGGCAACAGAGTTTAGATTCACAAACTTGATTCTGAACAAAGTACATGACTTTTGAAATTGTATCCCTTTGGCAGACGAGACCAGACTGGAGATATTTGAACCAAATACTCAAAGCCATATTTGGTTAATAAAAAAATAAATAAATAATCAGTACAAGTCATGTCATGTCAACTTCAGAAGCACTGTAGCAGAAGGGTGATAACTTGGATTTGGTTTGCAGCTTTAGGATCAGGATACCTTGCAGTCACTGATAGGCCTTTTCCATCTTTGCAGGACTACTTCAGAGCCAATGCTTAACTTGTGGCAGTTTTTTGCTTTCTGAAAGCTGGTGAAAAAGAAAGCACCAGTTCTGGGCCAGGAAAACTACTGCTGCACTGGCACAAAAACTTTGGTGGACCAGAACCGTTCCACTGGAATTGAGGGGCCAGATTATTATTATCGACCAAAATATTGTGACTGACATGAAGTCGCATGATCTCTGTCCATCTAGTAGACAAGAAACTAAATAAAAGGAATTAACAAAAATGGACACCAAAATCAATCAGGAGCACAATTACTAGTGTTTTAAGAATCAGCATTTGGTACTTGTGAACATTATCTAGAAAATGGCATCCACAACGGCTGTTTTCAAGCGAATATAGAAAAGTGTTTGCATCATCATGAATAAATACTGCTCTATGTTTCAATACCACTTCCTCGTGATTATAGATCCCACTCAAAACAGCAGGAATCAGCCCCCGTTTGTAGCTGCATTTGTAAATACCAGTCAGCATTCAGAAAAGCTGGTCGGCATGGCAATGAACGTTCACAAGCGCGCCAGCAACTCTATAAACAGAGAGAGACGTCAAGAAAAGGCTGAACAAGAAAAGGATCGAGGTGCCGCAATGAGCAAGTCAAATTCCAGACTTAAACACGACTGAAATGCTGTGACAGGATCTCAAGAGAGCTGCGAATAAGCAAAAAAGTACAATGTTTCTGTCTGACATGTAGGTGTAAGGAGAATGGAAACAACCGAGTAGTTTGAGAGTACCCAAAAAAACTCTGCTGTCTCTGAGCAAACATGCTTATCACACAACACCACTGATGAGCTAATAATAATAATAAAAAAAGTCTCTCTCATCTCAATGTCGACATTATTTAAAAAAAAAAAAAAGTTAGACAAGAAGGCATCTAGATTATGAAACTGTATGATGTCACTGCTCTTATGACACTGGCGCTTCGGAATATGGTCATAGTTCGGTTTGAACACACAGCAGAAGTAACCACGAGGATGGAGATGATGACTCATAACACCCTGAAAGGCAAATGTTCCCTTTTGAGCATCTTGACATGTCCCATGATCTCTTTAAGAAACAGCTGACAGATGGCTCTGAAGAAATTGGTATTTATGTCTGCGATTCTGAAATCCATGAAAATGACAATTGTAGAGGTCGCCGCAGTTCGTTACTCTCTCTCACATTCAAAGAAATGTAATAACAGTTATGGGTAACACCTTTCTGCAGGTGTTACACTGAGAGTTTAAAATTTACATGGGGGGGGGCGCTCTGGAGTACATTTTAATTGACAGGACTCATGAATGACGACAGAGGATGTCCTTTACCTTGAATTCGGAAAGCCATTCTTCGACAACACTGCGCTCTGAACCCAGCATCTTCCTCAGAGACCTCCCCTTGGTTGTCTACTCATCAGATGGAAATACATTGACAAAAAAAAAAGAAAGAGAGAGGAAAGGGAGCAGTTAGAAGAGCATTTGGTCATGCAAAACCACGATTCACCACAATACCGGCGTTTAGAGCGGTGCGAAAGCATTTCTCACATGTAGACATGAATGCGCTTCACTTCACATTTTAGTCAGCCGTCTGACAAGTGCTGACTGTGCAGTTGTGTTTTGAGTGTACTTCGCTACTGAACATTTAAAAGAACAGTTTCAGGGAATAGTCAGTGGCCTGTTTTCTTTCTTGTTTTTCCAGTGATAATGCAGATCGACTCAAAAACAGTGAAAGGATTAAAGAGTTTTGAGTTTAAGGAAATATATCATCCATCAATGCAATTTTGAAAGGCAATTGTCAGGGCTTTGAACATTAACCTGGTCACGGTTCAACTCTTTCATTTCTAAACTTTTAAGTATTTGGACTATATAAAAAAGATCATAGCATTCTTATCGGGTCTTAAAATTAGGTAAATACAAATTCAGACAAAAAACTTGACCCATTACACTGTATAATTATTCAAGTCTTCCTTCTTTTCAGTTCAGTAATACTTTATCAATCCCCAAAGGGAAATGAAGTTGTTGCAGTTCAAAGTCAGTATTAAAGTCAATATAGTCCTTATAGGTTATTGAGGATGAAGATGATGACTCATAACACCGTGAAAGGTGCCAGAATTAAGTATGTCTTCAACAGCATTTGAACTTTCTCCTAGATTAGGTTAGGTTGAGTAGGGAGTGTAGAAGCACACGTAATTGGTAAACAGTTTTTAGAGATAACTGGGCTGACAGAATCTAGACCTGCATTCTTGTCCCGGTTTGGTTTCTCCAGATGATTCTTGATCTGATTAAGACAGATCGTCAAGACAGAGGAGGAGGAAGGGGTGTTTTACCATTTCCTGATGTGGGGGGAAGATGATGATGACGATAAGGGTGCCTTGCAATTCATGACCGAGGTGCAAGATCAGACTGTAAAGTGTGAAAGATAAGCTGTAGCTTCAGAAGGGTGTGAAGTTTTTGTGGCCAGTGGCAGGAGATGAAGATGCCGTGCCCCCTCGTGAACTTAACCTATTAATAAAACTTGCCCAGTTCATTAGTTTTGCCCATGCCTCTTCACACACCACACACACTGTTTTGATGGAGTTTGCGCTTCACTTCCCCCCTGGACTACTGTTTAACAAGGCTAACTACAGAAATTTTATTTATTTATTTCTACTAAATGTTTTAATAAAATTGTTCTCTTATTTGTGTGCAGGCTCCCACCCTGCACACAAATGACTTTTTGCACTTACGAGAAACTTTGCCATCATCGACTCATGTCAGCTGTAACATTTAAGAACATTTAGCTTCTCCTGCTGTCATTACTAGAAGTTCTGTGCGTGTGAACATGTTGTTCTGGGATATGTACGCCGCCTCTCACACAGCCTCTAAGGAGACATTTTCTGAAAGGTCTCCAAAAGAACTGATAACATCAATATGAGGGTCGTGGTTTAGTGGTTCGTGCTGTTGCTTTACAGCAAGAAGGTTTCTGGTTCATCTCCCAGGCCTGCATGTGCTCTCTGTGTGGGTTTCCTCCCACAGTCCAAAAACATGTATATAAGGTTAACTGAAAATCCTAAATTGTCCGTGAGCGTGCATGGTTGGTTGTTTTTATATGTGACCCTGTGATGGACTGGCAACCGGTGTTCCCCTGCCTATTGCCTGTAATGAGCTGGGATAATCTCCAGCAGACCCCCGTGACACCTGTACAGGAACCAACGGGTATTAAAAATGGTTGGATGGATTACCAATACTGCAGTCTTTAATAATATTGCTGTGGGGCGCAATACAGGGTTCAGTACAATTTCATGTTTATCTTGACCTAAGTTTTAGCTAAAGAGTCTAGCTGAGCTCGAGGTACAATGACAGTTAAATTTAACAGGTAATCCCCCTTAAAGTAACAGTTCATATCTAATCCATTAAATACATTTTGGTTGAGCGGTAAATACTTAGAATACCAGTTAAATAATGGTTAAAACCTCTGTCTTCTCATAAGAATTTAGAAGTTAATCTTACAAAAAAAAAAAGTGTTGCCAAATGTATCAGTTTACTAATAGATTAAGATTTGATTGACAGGGGATTGGTGCTGTGTGTTTCACCTTTCTTTTTCCTGTCTTCTTTCCCACAGCACACAAATGTGCCAGTCTGATTATCGGCTTAGTGTGCTCAGTTGTCAGCTGCTGCCAATTATCAAAAAGTGATGAACTGGTTTGCTGAGTGATTGGTTAACCTCTAGTGCAAGGTCACAAGGTTGTCTGGATGAAAAGCAAGACCAGAGCATCCATCACCCAATCATCATTATGTCTGACAGTTTGACCCCCCCCAATATTCCCACCACTACCACCCATTTTTAAAAACTACAAACAGCTTCTGCATTTTGGTTTGGCATTTGTTTTTATTTTTCAAAACCCAACATGGTGTAATGATAAGCCACATCTTCTGTTATTGTTCCGAAGTTTGTTTTCTAAAAATGATCCTACGTCCATGAACCAAACCACCCTGCTTTGGTTTTGCACATAAATTGCTATTTAAAATCACTACAGACATGACCATCCTGTCACTTATTATCCAACGAACAATGGCGAATCCTGCACCAAAGAGGAGGAACTTCAAAGGGTAGATATCAAAGGCCTGATCACAGAGACGAAAGCCACAGAAAACATTATTTGGCAGTTCATTGCCTGGAACTGTTATCTTGGCAGTTTATGCAGATGGCTCAGAGAAACAGACAGTTACTGAAAAACACCCAAAACTAGATGTAAATAAGAGCGTGACTACATGTTGCCAAAGTGTGACTGTTACATGTCGAGGGAAGTGTAGGAAAGCCTACACTCACGACACACACCAGAAAGGGATGGCTGCTAGGAGACACTGAGGCTCCCATGGTAACGGTACACCACATTTGTGTGCCACATTGTTAAGCGCACTGCATATCACCCTAATGCAAAACACTGCAGCATACTATAGATGCCTAAACTGACACAACTTTAGAAAAAGAAAAAAGTGTTAGTCTGAGTAACAGCTAACATGATAAAGTGAATGGGAAACCCATTTGCTCCAGCAGGTATGTGGGTGATTGAACTGAAACTGGCCTTGCTGCTCTGTGCATACTCAGTAGTCCAGACTTTAAGGTCTGACCCTGAAGTGACAAAAGAGGTCACAAAAAGCATTTCTTTTAATCGGACAAAGAGAGTACAAGCTGTGCTAGCTGTAGTGAGATGTAGAGCTGCCTAATTTACTGCTCCACATGGTACTAAATTTGAGATCAACTCATTTGTATGTTAATTGTTTTGTTGTGTGGCGTAACAGATGAACCAGAAAAAGTCCAATGCTAACCTGAGCATATCACTCATCTTTTTGAATGTGGACTTTGAAGTAGAGGCTTCTCTCTTCTCTTACTGGGACTCAGAATCTAGTGCAAAAATACACTTCCAGGGCACTCCAGCCTAATAAATTGTAAATAATAGCCACTAAATTGATTCTCCTCATGTCCGTCAAGCATGTGTACGTGGGCAATAACACCAATCTAATCAGGTGGTCTTGTTAAATGGTAACTGTATCGAGATGGAACTGTGGTCCTGGTTTCCAGTGTGAAAGTACGCCACAATTTTAAAAAGTTACGATTTGAGAAACACTAAAATTTTCCATTATATCATCTTTTCTGCATTTCTCTATTTTTTTATGACAAGTCAAAGACAGAAAGAGCAGAAATCCCCTGGGTCATGTGCAACAAGGAGAAAGACTCCCTGTCCTCTTTGACTTGATGTGGGCAGTCAGACAGCCCTGCATAAGAGCCAGAGGAGGTTAACAACCTAAACTTTTCTCCCGTTAAACAGAGGAAGATGTAATTTTTCAGGGGCATAAAATAAATTAAAAAAATACTAACTTAAAAAAGTACATACAGCTATGGCTTGGAGGAGGAAGTTTATAACAACCTAGTTTAAAGTCTGTACTCACCATGATGAGTTGACCCAAACCACCATGCCACAATATTTGTTTAAAATATTTCCACGTCAAATATTACTTGCAAATGAATGGAATTCAAATCCTTTCAAATTACAAAACCCAATTCATTCCTTCAGTGGTGTCCTCATGGCATTATCAGTGCAATTACATTTGGGAATGGGCTCAACGTTGCAAATGTATTTTAATACTGGTCTGTTCATGTCCAGTGAAGAGACATTTAATCGAACTGGAGGACATTCTGATGATGATGTCCCATCCAGTTGACGTGAGACATATCAATAATGATACCAGACAAGTAAGCTTCCTCAGGAAATGAGAGTATATGGACGATATCAGATAAGTAAGTCTGCTCCTTTTGGAAAGTTCCCCTTACAAGAAACCCAAGTGGTGACCACTTGCATAGGGACTAGTAAGATGAAATTTCTTACTACTTTCTCAATTTCATCAATTTAAAAAGCGTAATTAAAAAGAATGATGGTGCGATATAATGGTATTCTGCACTTACAATTTTCTAGTGTTATTGGCATGAAATTATATAATTTGTATATAATTTCTAAATACAATAAAGGTCATCAGTGAAGACACTGGAAATCATTTTCGTTGGTGTTTGTACTGTTCCAGTTAACAATTTAACATGTGACTTTTTTAATGTAATTTTTTAAACATGTGTTAGAGAGTACATGGGATATTCCTGTGAAACAAGCAAAAGAATATTTTATGGAAATGTACATTCAAATTCAAAGGCAAATATTTAACTTGGTCTGCCTGCCATGTCCTGCCCTGCAAGAGTTGAGGCACTGGGGAATTTCACGTTAGTATTTAGGGGTTATCATTTAAACTAAATCCATTGTAAATGTTGGAAATCTCTCAGAATGAAACAGATAAGCATGAAAGTGTTACAAAAGAGGCTCAGAGGAGAAAGATAACCAATTTGCTGATGTGCTGGAGGAACAGAGACGATATGAAATAGAGAAATATATATTTTTTTTTTGTGAATACACTCGTTAAATCTACATCTGTGAATCGAAAGGTTCATGTTTGTCAGCTTCTTTGGCTCGTTATGAAAGGCCGGCTCTTTCATTTCCTCTGGCTTGTTACACTGTCAAAGATTCACTGAAGTAAAATGTTTTATCAACAGAGCGGGCTTATCAGTCGCCATGGGAACTGAAGTCAAGTGACTTTAAGTCAGTGGAAAATATTAATCAATGATAACTGTTTGCTTTGCAAAGACTCTCTGAAGTACCGCAAATAAAATAAGAATCTGCAGTGAGCTGCAGCTCAGTAATGATGCACTAATATCAAAATTGCCATGAAAGCTGGAATTTTGTTTTATTGTTTTTACTATCTAAAAAAGGGAAAAAAGATGAGAGAAACATTAGGTGCTTTAATATGATATAATATCTGTAACAGCAACAGTATGGGAAAACAGATTCAGCCAGTCTGTGTCAGACGAACCATTTTCAAGGACTGTCAACACCTCTGTTGTGTTCAGCTTCTTCTTCTTCTTTTTCTTTTGGCTGCTCCCTTCAGGGGTCGCAACAGCAAGTCATCCGCCTCCATCTAACCCTATCCTCTGCATCATCTTCTCTCACACCAGCCACTCTCATGTCCTCCTTCACTACATCCATATAATGAGTGAAAACATCATAAATATCTCTAATGTTTTGAGAAACGTGGGATAAACGGTCAGCTGTATGGGTAGTGAAGTTTATGGGTCTCAGTGGGAAATGAACTTTAATAATCCAATAACAGAATATAAATTTGATAAATTATTGAATTAGGCAATCAGGAGTATGGATACAAACTAAACTATGAAGACACTTTTACAGACATGCATTTGACTCCAGTGACCTTACCTCAGCGTCCCAGAATTCAAATCTCCACAGGGAGATGCAATAGGTTTTTCATAGTGCCACACATCTCTCACTCTCTCAGGGTCGCCTGCAACAACAAAGGGGGAAAAACAAAATAAAAAAAAAAAACATCAGGATCATCAAGAGAAAAACTATTATAGGTGAGTAAAATGACCATCTGTACAAGTTAAGATACAAAATTAAATTCATACTGGCTGAGTTTAACATTTAACAGTTTGTTTCTACTTTGGATCAGTTGATCCTGACAGTACACACAGAAAGGTTTCCACACAAAAACATATGACGAGAGCTTTCACACTTGTGGTGAAACTTCTTAT
The DNA here is from genome assembly GCA_028564865.1 of Zenarchopterus dispar. Lineage (NCBI taxonomy): Eukaryota > Metazoa > Chordata > Actinopteri > Beloniformes > Zenarchopteridae > Zenarchopterus > Zenarchopterus dispar. The sequence goes on from JAOWBL010019272.1 coordinate 14,141, forward strand.
AATGAAACATGAAATGCTAGGAACTAAGAACAAGAAAAGTGCTGATGGCACATTAGTCATATGATTAAAGACTTTCAGAAGCTGACATGCATTTGTGACTTCAAACAGGTCTCCATCAGACAGATAAAATGGGATATAATTGGAGTGATAATTCTTTTTCAGGCTGCATGATTTATCATCATTCATCAAATGATGCAAGCAAATGACATTATACAACATAATTTGATGTCATCATAAAGAAAATAGAAGCCAACAGAGGTTTTGAAACTAAAAGTAAAGCTAGAAGTGCACACAGCAGAGGATCAGCATATTAAGGTTCACGCTCTTGACCCATATCTAAATCCCAGTGGTCCAGGGGCAGTTGCCCCAAACAACATCCTGGGACAATTGAGGATGCAAACCACATTGCAAGGAGCCACCTGAGGTGGTACAAGACAGGATGCCTTCTGGATGCATCTCCTGGCTGGACATGCCCAAAACATCTTGTTACAGGACATACTGTGAGGAGGTTATATTTCCCGTCTGGCCTGGAAATCGTTGGTTCCCTGCTGAAAAAGCTGGAGAAGGCAGCTCATGAGAGGGAGGTCAGGGCCGTTCAGTTTAAGGCTCTTCTTATCGTCTATAAATCTCTGCACGGTCAGGGCTCAAATTATAGTGGAGCCATGTTTTCTGCATATAAACCTGAGAAGTCTCTTAGATCTGCATTGAGCTTCTGGTAACTGGAGTTCAAACCAAATAAGGTGAAATGGTTTTCAGTCATTATGCTGCTCCCTGCTGAAATCAATTCATGGCTGACAAAAGACAGCAGAGGCCACACTATCTTTTTGTTACTGATTAAGTTAATATATGCAGCTGATTATAGTTCATACAAAGAAAATTTGAATTAATTTGAATTGGTATCAGCAGGTCATCCTAATAAGAACTGCCATAGCAATATGAGGTACATACAGGCATTGCTGTAGACTAATCATTAAAATTCTATTTAACTGAAAAGGTTAATATCAGTAGGCAGCAAATAAAACACATGCCAAGACAAAAGACAACTAAAGACAAGATGTGAAAGCCAGGAGATTGTTGCCATAAGCTCAACAATGAGATTAGAAAACATAACAAAAGTGTTATTAAGCTGAAAAGTCCTGCAATCAAACATGTCTTGCATTAAAAAAATATATATAGTTTTTCTTCTTCTTTTTTACCCCGTGAATCTTTGTTGAGGTTATTTTAACTCATGGCACAATTTCCAAGTTCCATATTGTTTCATAGCAACAGTCAGCTGACCAGCTCATCTCCTCAGCTGCTAAAAATGCATCGTTAGGATCCACACCCACAGCATGTGATGTATTTTTGGAGGATAAGTCAAAACTTTTATGACACAGAGGAAGATAATGTTGAGAGCTCGCTTCTGTATCCTGGCACTGCTCTTGTGCATGAGGAGGAGATGGTACCACCTCACCGAGAACCTCCTTTGCAATCAAGTGTTGTGCACACAGTTACGTGATTATTTGAATAAATTTTACATTAGCATTTCAAAGAGTGAAGAAAATTGCCAGGCAGATAGTGAATGAGGATGATCTCATGTATACACTATCTATTACAAGTTTAAAAAGGTGTTCATTTTTTTAACCAAGCTTGTCACTCTGTATGACTCAACAAAGCTGAGGATTATATTGGCACAAGATGAAGAAAACTCAGTAAAAGGAAAGACAAGAATGTACACACAAAATCAGGAACACGCATCAACTACAAAAGACAAGATATAGATTAGATGAAAGTGGATCTATAGTATATGCAATGCAAGGAGTTCATGTAAATTTGAATATTGTGCAGTTGTAGTGCAGTCTTTCAAATTTCTAGAAATATTAAGCCACTGTGGTCACTGCACAAAATCAACCAGGAAGACTGATGGCAATATCAGATTTTTATATGACTGTAGTTATAACTCCAAAGAGGAATATATTTGGACTTGTTGAATTAGGTAGAAAACTGGTGCTTCATGTGGTTATACAATTAAATATAGTATTATGAACTATAACAGGGATCAAAAAGCTGCCATGAAACTCCACTTTTACTTAAGATCTATTTCCCATGTCTAAAATAATACAGCAAGAAGTCCCAGCCTTTTTCCTCTTTCACTTTCTGCTGCATTTCCTGTTCAATTAAACTTAATAAAGGCCACTAAAGACACACAAAAAAGAGTAATATATCATGACCTAATTACCATAACGCTAGTAGAAATTACAATTCCATCAAAAATCATCATTAGCTGATACTTACATTTAAACTAGAGCTTGATTCCTTCCCACATGTGGGTGTCTGCAGGCCTCGGGCAGCTATCCCTGTTGGCTAAATATGTCACACGCCTAGTGAGGCCCGGCGAATGACAATGAGCAAAGTTCCCCTCAAGCACTGCTCTTCCTTCAAGCAGGACCTGCTTATTGTCCTCTGACGGATCTCACGAGGGATTAGAAGAGTGCCGGCCCATCCTGTTTACGGCACTTCAAACACCAGGTCACAATTACGCTGCTCAACACGCCGCTGACCAGCGCAAAGATTCAGACAAAAGCCAGCTAATGCGGTTGAGCACTTTGTTTCAAGAGAGGCCTGTTAACGTACAATATCCTCCAGGAGAAGAAGAAACAAATAACACCAAATAAACACCTCACAAACATCACCCAAAGCAGTAAAACTACACATTTACATGGGTATTGCAGGGCTGTTTAAAGTGCCTTTATTTTAGTCATGAGGGAACTTTGGACAGAGCAAAGGACAGTAAAACAATCAATCATGGTCACTGTGGTTTAGTGAGGCTGTTTTGAAGCACTGCTGGTGTCAGCATGCTAAAATATTTACAATGAAATTAACACAGTGCTGATTACTAAATGATATTTTTACATATTCAGCATCTCTGTCATTTGCAAGAGCTGCTCAGCTCAGAATCGTGGGTAAGCAACTATGACAGCAGATATCACTCAGGTCAATTCGTCTTTTAAAAATGTAATATTACACATTTGCTTTTCGTACCTGCAAAAGAATAAAGAGTGGAAAAGGGTTTATTTATGCCACCAATGATTAAAACAGAACGGGCCTCCCCAGACACACAGTTATTGAGAAGTTTGGGGGGTTTTCACAAACCACACTCCCTCGTCTTAATTCTGTCTGGTTTCGGTTTCTGAGCCTGAACCTTCTGAACCTCATTTGCACTGTATTTACCTCAGCAAAACCAGGAAATGATGAATGTCTCCATGCAATCAGTCAAATCGAGCCAAAAATTCAAAACAACAACATATCATACCCAATGCTCCTCTGTGTGGGTGTGTCATGTTTTCACACTCACCCACACACAGCAGCCTCTTCTTCTCTACTACCAACAGTGAACTTGTATGCAAATTTCTCTCTGCCACACTGTGTGGCACATGTGTGTGTTTTCCGTCACTGGAAAGAAACTTTCTAAATGTATGAACCACAGTACAGCTACTCACTTAGTCTACATTGTGAAGCAATTTCAACAGGTGACACATACTGTAAAAGGCAATAGATGGTATTAAACTACTATGTGTAACCTTTGCTTAAAACGTCTCCCTTAGCAACTGTGCGAGGTGTGGTCAAATGTGTGTTGATAAGAGAGCTATCGCAAACCTCTCACAATACCCATCATTCATCACAGAGGGATGAATCATAGCCGTGACTAAAAGACTCATTAAGCCAATGTCAACAAACACAAAGATACAGCCCTGTTTTTTAAACCTCTTTTTTCCCCCCAGACCAGGGAAGCTGAGATGATCCTGGACTCCACTAGAAACAAACTTTGTGTTGTTTGTGGCAACGCAGATAAACCAATCAACTCTACACTAAGCTTGTATCACTTCTTAACTCGATCACTTGGCTGTAGTTCTACGTTCTCCTTGCCAGTGCTAACATCGTTTTTTTTTTTTTCCTTTTTCATTAAAGAATCAGTGTTAAACAGCAGACTTGAACAATTCTGACACATTAAAGACTATAGAGATGCCATCCAACATAAAAATCCAGTCAGTAAAGATTCGTACTTGATTAGGTGGATATAAATAACTCATTTAGACACAAGTCTGCTAGTGAAACTTCAAAAAAAAAAAACCATCACAGCACCGCATACTGCAAAAACATTTGGACAAAATGAGTTTAGTAAGACAGGGCAAGTGAAAATATGGCAGATGTATTCTTCAACTGAATATGCAAGAATATATGAAATAATTCTAAAAATTGTTGTTCAGAGCCACAGAACATCAAACACACAATATAGTCACACCTGCAGTATCCTTTATCTGCACAACAGCTAAAAATGAAGCTTTCAAAACAAGAATGGGGTACACCTGTATGCCAATTTATTTGTTCCATTATCAAATAAGAATCACATAGAAAATTTAAAAAAAATAAATTAGGCCAAATGGCTACTGATCCAGAGTGAGGTTTGATACTCAAGCAAATTAAGAAAGTTTGGACCAATGATTGGTGATAATTTGCAACAGTGAAAAGGTAGTAGAGACTGTATATATGGTTAATTTATAGTAGTAGACGTAGTGGAGGAACATAGTTCACCCTTGAGGATGAAGCAAAACCTCTTGATACATCTAAATACAATCAAGTCAAAAGAGGGGGGAAAAAAATTAAAAATCATGTCACATAGATTAAAAAAAAAAAAGTTATCAAAAAGGAGGTAGCACTTGTATATAGTGTGGTTCGTCTGACTACTTCCTTCCGCCCTAAATGAGCAGAGCCAGGGATTTTTCAAGGTCAGCTTAGCTCAGTCAGCCATGAATTATTGAACTTAAACGAGCGCTATTGCATGCAGTTTGGGCCACCTCTCCCCAGTTCTCTCACTCGAGCCGTTTTTTTTTTTTTTTCCCCTTTCGTACTTGGAAATCTCATCAGCGGGAATGCTAGAGGGTAGTTAAAAATAGAGGTTCAGCAGTTGCAAAAGCACATGAATGCTTTTTTAATGTAATATAAACAACATCAGTCTAAGCTTAAGACTGAGTGATGACGCTGAAGTGAGTTTAACTTTATCCCAGCTTTGGACTACAAAATACCTTTGTCTAGTTAGTTGTAGCTTTTAATTACACATTATCTGCACTTTTGCAAGTAAAATAAAAACATGGCGCAATCAGACACAACATGTGCATAAAGCTGATACAGTATCAGAGGTCCAATTGCCACTTATAAAACCAAGTGCATCATTGTTACTGGCTTTTTCCTGATAGGTTAACTCCCAAGGGTTGAAGAGGTCCAGTAACACAACATCTGAGAAGTATATCCTGCTCTGTAATCCTTATTTTAGGCTTAGGTGATCACATTTCTAACACTTCTATCCCCAGCCACAGAAATTATAGCGATCAGGGTTTCTCACAGAATCAGATTATGGATGTGACAGCCATCTATATTACAAGTGAAGCAAAAGAACACAATAATTACCTCTCAGTCACATTCAGACTGCAATCGAATACTCAAGTCCCATTTACTTGGATATTATGACATATACAGATACAATCTGCTTAATCTGTGTCATTAAGAAAGTAAACAGTTAAATTACAAGATTGATACTTTTGTCTTCTCTGGAAAAAGTTCCTGAAAGGGTCCTAAAAATTTCCCTAAATCAGTTTGGTGTAACAAAAGGAGTTTTCCACCTGTAATTGATCGTGTGTGTGTTGAGAGGTTAAGCCGTGATCCATTTACTGACCCCCCCCAAAAAAAAACACACAAACAAAAAACCTGCAACACTACTCTTTGGCCAGTCAGAGACATCCAGTATTAAAACTGGCTGATCAATCAGTGCATTCCTACTAATATTTTGGTTTGTTTTTCCTCTGACAGTCTTTATTTGAGGATAATGACATACCACACCAGATGCAATGATTAATTGTTGTATTTGACTCTTGTTTGCACTGCAAACACTGTCTCTGACACCAGGCTATTCTTGTACTGTTATTATGCAGAACTGTACAGTCAACAACAACCGGTCATTTGATTTGCTCATAAACACATTGCAAAATTCCTGAGCGTAAGTAGGTCAAAAAACAAACATGCACTCCTTTCGTTTCCTTGCTGCCAAAGACGCCCTTTAACCCATCCGCCAAAGTCACAAAGGAGTTTTCTCGCGGCCTCAAGGTGAACTGCTCAACATTAAACAGACATTCAGTTCCACTACGAGCTCACCCACACTCTTTATCCAGAGACTTTGCCTACGTGGAGGGATTAACTCTAATACCTGACTACAATGACTCACTCTGGTGTAATCTCCCTGTGCTTTTCTCAATCATAAGAACAACCAGCTACTTACCTGCAGCATAGGCTTTCTGTCCAGGAATAGAACAGGGTTTATTTTTAGCAAAACTGTACCTAAAACGGACGGGGCCCAATAAGTCAGCCTTTGCCAGACAATGATGAACAGATAGAGAAACGCAGATGGTAGTATACACACAGACATACCACTGGGACACGCTAATTGAGATGAAAGACTGAGAATAAAAGGTCAGATGTGGAGGTGACAATGACCGAGGTCAATGCTTCCCCAGAGTGGAGGAATAATCCTGCCCATGGGACACGTGAACAAAGACGGAGAAAATATTTTACTTTCACACATATTATGAATAAAATAAAGGTAATGTGGAAAAAAAGGAGAAAATGTAGGCAGATGCACATGAAAGTTTGGTCACTGTGCCTCTCCCTCATCCTCCTCTCATCTCTCATAGGCTAAACTGGGGGGAACTGAGGCATACGCACATCCAGGGCTAAAATTAGTTCTGCTGCAGCTGCAGGGCCAGACGTGTTGGGATGGGCCCATGTATCCACTAAGTGAATGTATATACACACACACACATATACACACAGCTCCACCAATTAGACTGGGTGAGTCACAGCACACAGCAGCACAGGTGACTGCCAACAGCATCCTGTATCCCAACCCCCACCCCTCAAATTGGGATGTACAAATAAATGCTTTCAGTGCAAATGTGTGTACATACCCGTACGCCGACTGTACCGAGGCACTTTGGAGTACCTTGAAGCAACCTCACTTTAACATAATTAAGCACTATAATTAATGAGGATCAATACGACTTACAAAAGCTTAAGGCATTTATTCCGAGCGTGTCCATGTCCTGAAGGAGTTGGTATGTTCTTTATATGAAGATATATGATTTTCAGATACGATCAAGTCTTGATAAGTTATGGGTTTCTTTAAAAAAGAGTGGTGGTATTCCGTAATATAGTCGTTTACCATGTATTAGGTGTAGTCTCAGTCATTTTTTTTTTTTAGATAAAATAAAATTTGCCAAAGGTTCATGATGAGATAGCCACAGACTGATCAGCTTTGAGGTAATCCTGTAAAAACTCACTTTTATAAAATTGTTCTGCAGCAACACCAATGTCATTTAAGGTTACACTGTGTCAAATGGGTTTGCATCAATTGTCAGTTTAAGCTGTTAATATTTGTATTTTGTGGCTTCTACTTTAATGAAAAGTATTTTTTAATATCCTGCTCCTGCAGATCCATTTTTATAACTGAGCTGGCAGTCAGAAATTCAAACAAACATGTGACTACTAATTCCAGTATTTAAACCGCTGAGTACAGAGTAATAAGGAATTGTACTCTAGAAAAACAGAGGAAAGAGACGTACCACTATATAAGCTGCTCAAGAGTCTTACAACACTTGGGTTTGGGTGGATGAAAGAAGGAAACCTGCACATTATGGAGGTCCACAGAAAAGTGTTAAATATAGAGTAAAATCAAGCCAGAGACCTTTTTCCTGTAAATGCATAAGTGTGATTAAATTTAACTAGTTCCAGAAGAAAGACTGAAAACAATGTGAGCCACATTTGGCTGTATTTGTTGATTTGAAAGGACACAACAGAATTAAATTACGTTAAAAATGACAGACTTCTCCAAGCATCTGTAGCCAAGTTAATAAGCATTAGCTTCAGAGTTCTGGCCAAACTTTTTTTTTTTTTTTAAAGAAACACTAACTGTAAGCATTTTGAAGCCAAACACAAAAGCAACTGAATTATGTAAATCTCCAAATAACTTTGAAGCTCTAACACAATTCAGGTTACACAATGCAGTGAGTTTCTCTTAAAATTTGCCCAAGTAAAAGTCCCCACTTCAATTTCTGTGAAATCATATCACAAAAAAAACGAATATCTGATAATAATGTAAGAGACTCTGAGTCAACTCGCCTTTGGCAGCTGCCCAACTTCAGACGGGCGCTGAGTCGTGAGCAGCAAGCTGAGCAGCAGATTTAGAGAGCTGACCGGCAGGAAGGTAAAGCCCAGCAGGGAGCAGAGACTCCGAAAAGACGATCACCCCATTATTGTGGCTTTATCAAACTAACAATTGTGCCGTTTGCATTCTCATAGCTTCTAAAAGGGATAAAGTTCAGGGGCCTTTCTGTCTAATGTACACTATGCTGAGGTCAGAAACAAAAAGGTGGTGTGGAAGAACGGAAGAAAACACTGTCAGATACAGTAGAGTTAAAAAAAGTACTCCCCTTTTAATTCTAAGATTTTCGACATGCCTGGTTCTTGCAAGATTTTAAAATTAGATAAATAAAACCTTGGGTTAACATAAAAAGCACTGTACACCAATTCTGCATGCATAGAGACTATGAAGACAAGTGCTGTTAATATCGATCAACTGACCATCAACAAGCTTGACCACCTGAATAAAAGCTGAAGTTTTGTCTGTTAGTCTGGGGCGTTCACATGTGTGTTAATACCAGACTGAGAGCCAAAAACATCTGGAATGACTTCAGAGATAAACTAGTTTCTGCATTTTTAAACAGTGCAGGGTCCACCATCCACAAGTGGAAAACATTTCAAAAGTAGCCCATCTTCCCACATGTGAGTGTTCCAGCAAGCTCATCCCAAGATCACACTCCACGACACTCAAAAACAAGAGCAAAGTGCCACATTTGGCAAAAATCTAACACACATGAGCATAAACACCTCATACCGACTCTGAAGCATGGTGATAGAGGGGCGATGATGGGGGCTTGTTAAGGTTTCTATGAATGCTACACGGTGATGTAATCTGTTCATGTTCTTCAGTCTTAATGGTCATCTCTATGAGCTGCATCAACGAGCATGTTTATATGCACAAATGAGTTCTATCAAGTCTTTACTTTGAACAAGACACAGCACCTCAACATGGACCAATGTGGAGTTATCCACATTTGATTTTAGACGTGCGGAGTATGCTGAGCTTAGCTGCATGATATAAACTTGTACACAACTTTATTGCACAATCACATTCTATGTTTGAGTTTTCTAGTATTTCTGGTAAACCAGGCTGATAGTTTACAACACATGCCCTTGGGTCTAGTTGAATCAATACAAACAGGATAGCAATAGGGAAATAAAAATGTAAAAAAAATAAATAAATAAAGACAGGCGCTTTGTGTATTTTAAGGAATATGGATATAATTAAGGCTTTGGATGGGAACAACTACTGCAATAGCATAGGGGGACAGAATGTTTAATGTGATTATTGAAAATAAACAGACGATACTCAGTAACATGTAAAAAGAAATATGACTTAAATACCTCATAAATCATTCAAATAATATATTTGTAAATTGTTTCATTTAGAATAAAATGGGGGAAAAAAAGTCAATAAAATGATTGCTCAGAATGTAAACACAGGCACTGTATGGCAGTTCCCCTTTCTCCCATTTCCAGCATAGCACACTTAATTATATAGCAGAAAATGTGCACAAGCCTTTAGAACTGAATATATTCTCTTTACACATGGGTATTTGTGCATTTGGCTGAGCTGCTGAAGACATTTTAGTGTCCATTTTAAAATCACAGCATAACTTTTGTCAGACTTTAACGATGTGTAGTATAAGATTACAACAGAAACACTGCATTAACTTACAGAAATAGACTCTCGCAAAACTGAAATCTAAACCTTTCACGCAATATTTGAAGTGACTTTGGTCCCAGAGTGCAAAGCTCATGTAATGTTCAACCATCCAAGCTACTGTGACCACTGAGTCACTACTGAAGACCAGCAAGACTGTCACGGAGATATGTCAAACTTTCACAGGCTCCAGCTTTTCAAGCAATAATTCACAGTTTTCTTCTCTACATTAATTGATCTGGTTATTAGAAGCGTAGCCACTGCAGTCAAATTAAAAAAGATAGCGGGGGATGTATTTCTATGTGAAGATTTTTAGCTCTATACAAACTGATCAGTAAGGGGAAAAAAATAATAATAAAGAAACTTGAAGATATCCTTGTGCCCTCCAGAAAACATGAATATAGGTATGAGCTGCAAAAATGATAAGAAAAATGATTGACGGAGACATTGTTCAGCCACAGCCTTGCTGCTATTCCTAACTCTCTTGTGTAGTGGAATATCAATACAGCTGTTTTCAAAGTAGAAAAACATAGTGTAGCTGGCCATAAGCCTTCATTTTGTTAAAAAAAAAAAAGAATGGATCAAACCCATTGATGACTCATTCAGAAGTGTCCAAGAGCTACAGGTCAAAACAACCAAGTTGGCTGCAGAGTTGTAATAACACCCTGGATCAACAAGTTTTTACTGCAAAACCAACAACAGTCTTTGAAGGTCCTTTATTGATTCTATCCTGGTTTTCACTCTGTCTTCGTCTCAGGTTTCACTTCTCTGATTGGTAGTATGCTTATACATTCAGAGGCACTTTCTTCTGCATCTGTTGGTACTACTCCAAGGGAATCAAAGCTGAATCCAGAGGAACCAGGCTCATTTTTGAATCAAATGAGGGAAAGAATTAGGCTAGGAAAAAAAATAGCTGCAATAAGTATCCATACTTGTGTTTATTTTCTTCATTTATTGTAGTCAGCAAACATCATACAATTCATGACTGAAATGCTTGTTTTAAGTCATCTATTCACTGCATAAAGGAAGAGAGGTGGATTAAAGTTTAACCACTTGACCTGTCAACATAGAACTGAATGAATAATGGAGGGATGCAAACACAGCACTCACCAAAGTGAACTGGAGCAGGTGAAAAGCCTGTGGCTCAACCAACCAGCCATAGTGCACTGCAGAACAGTGACAAAGGAAATAAATGCTTAAACTGCCAGCATGTATTTGCGTCCTCTGACGGTTGACTTGGATAAATAATTGACAAAATAAGGGGAAATGTATGCATCATGATCAGAGATAGTGTATGTCAACACCCTCGAGGACAGAAAGAATGAGTATTATTTTCTTCTCATTCAAAAGCTACAGCTTGTATTTAAACACACACACAAAAAAAATCTAGCTTCAGTGTGATTTGTCAGCATGTCCTTGTATTTTATTTCATTTCTGATCGTGGTTACGCTGCTCAAGCAAGTTTGGTTCTCTGAGAACAAATGAGAATTTGACTCGCATAACTGGATTCAATAATCCAAAGTGATTCACATGGTTATTAAAAAAAGAGAAAAGAATCAATGACCTAGGACTCCATGATAGAAGAAATGCTGAAAGAGAGGCTGGACATTTTTATTAGCCCGGTGGAATAAGAGCTTTTGTTAAGGGACCAAGAGGAGTTAAAGCAATTCCATCTGCGCTCAAGGTAAAAATCCTAGGGAACTAAGGAAAACAAGGGAAAAAAAAAAAAAATCCAGACTTGTGGCAACAAGAAATAGCTACAAATTAAATAAGCAAGTAACAATCCACTTCCACTAAAACAAATGCTTGTATAATTTTGTCATCTGATCATCAAGTTTATTTTATTTTATTTATTTATTTATGGACAGAGAAAAAATTCTTTTTTCCAACAGTGTCCTGCCCGGGCACAAGAGTTTATCATCTTACAGCTGAAGTCATAGATTAGGCTACTTTATGCCAAAGTAACAGAACAAAAACTCGAGCTTAAAAGGGAAGAATGAATGATGAAGAACAGATACAAACTGGGAAGCAAGAAGTTTCAACAAAATAATCAGAAGAGGATAAGCTGAGCAAAAAAATAACAGCTTACAAAAGAAAAAGGCCACAAAAAGAGACAAATCTGGTCTTATTTAGTAAGTAAAATGTTATTTATATAGCACCTTTAAAGATAAAAAACACAATAAAAAAGGACAAAACATAAAATATGAAAACAAATAAAACTATGCAAAAGCAATGTCCAAATGTAAAATGACAGGGTATTAAGAAACAAAAAAAAGTGTTTGAATGCCTGTGTTTGGGTTTCATAAAATGGCTATCAGCTCAAAATCACTGAATAAACACAACTTTGTCACCTAGTTTAGGCCAACCTAAGTCTGAAACTGTGTCTTCAAGTAAAGCGTTAATATTTACTGAGTACTGTGACATCACAGACCTAGATCACAGTCGAATTGTCTCACTTCACCATATTTAACCTCATCTTGGTGCACCACTGAACCAATTTAAAAAAAAAGGCAGAAAACAAGGAAGACCCACATAAAACAGCCACTATGAACGGAGCTGAAAAGGCAAGGCTCAAAAGGGACCTCTTATATTACATATCTGTGATTTTCTAGCAAAAACATGTCAGATATTTTATCAAGACCTCAAGAAATTGTGTCAACTCTTATTAGAACATATGCCAGAACAACAAGTCTTATGTAAACCAAGTAAACCTCTAAAGACGATCTGACTTCCCAGATTAAAGAAAGAAATCTAGAATGACAGCAACAAATCATCAACACAGAAATCCAGTTAAAACCTTAATCTGTTTAGGAAAAAATGCTAAAGATTTTAATATATAAAGATCTCAAAATTAGCATTTATTGACTGCACATTTGGTTATATAACGCAACGTGTGTGAATGGTTTGATGATGATAATTTTAAGACTAATCATTTAAAACAAAAAATAATCTGTGGGTTAAATACAAGTAGAAGTATTATTAGTTTGAACCCTTGTTGTTACAGATGAGTACACAAATCATGCTGTTCTGCCTCCTGTGAACTCGTGTTTGGATCACAGCAAGACAGGAGGAAATACACACTGTACATCGTGGAGACAGCCAACACACACACACACACACACACACACACACACACACACACACACACACACACACACACATCATACCTGGCAGTGCAGTGAGTCAGCAGTGTCACAGCTCTCTCTGCATGCCAACCACATATCCAGCTGACTGCATGCAACAAGACAGAACTGACTTTGCTGATTTCCAAGTGAATCTAGGAACCAATCTGGTTACTCAAACACAGGACAAAATAAAGTGCCCTGTTGCCATAAAGTAGGTAAGAACTGGAAGATTTCTTGGGAAAAAAAACAAACAAACATGAAAATTTTGTTTCTCTCCAATGGAAGAAGAGGAAGGGGGAGGGGTTTGGCCAACTGTGCAATCCTTTGACTCTCTGGGAGTGAGTAATGCACAGTGGAAAATAGTCCCCATTGCTAATCCATGCCGGGCTAATTAAAACTTTGATCCTGTGTGTGTGTGCATCACTATTGGTGGGAGGGAGATGGCAAACTGTGGGGTTCAATACAGTTTCAGATAGATTTGTTTTGGTTTGGAGATACCTCATCATGCTCTCAATTGGAGCAGATGTGGAACCAACAATCAAGGTTGTGTGTTATTGGGGTCACTCTGGCTCAGCAATAGATATACAGCTTGCCATCCAGTCAGAAGATATGCAGCCTGAAGACAGAAATCACACGTAAAATACACTGCATATAAATAGCGCATACAAGGGATTAACTGATATGAGCTTTTCTATCACTGACGCTGATAGCAATTTTTTAAAAAACCAGGGCAGCTGATGGTTTATTTATGATATCTATGTTTTTTGGGTTTTTTTGGTCAATATATAAAGGTTAATATCTGTGACATCTTTGAAAGATAACAGTTTACGTAATAATGTTCTGGTTCTGCCAGGACAGGCAGTGTCATATGTTTAACAACAAGCGAGCTTTCTGGTGTGCCAGACAGCTCACCTTGCTGAGCAGGTGTCCCAGGTGAAGAGGCAACATTCCCTGTGCAATCGTCCCAGGTTCAAGTTCTGGCTGATGGTAGTGGCCCTTTGCTGCGAGACTTCCCTCTCTCTTTGCCCCATTTCATGTATAATTACTGTTAATAAAAGCCACTAGATACAAAACAAACAAACAAAAAAAAAAACAGGGCTCCTGTAGCTAGATATTCTTAGGCATTGAACATCCTGATTTAAAAATTGACCATTAAACGGTCCAATTACTTGGTCAGTCTACCTCGAGTGTAGGACATTATAACCCCTGTATTGTTACAGCAAAATCTTCTACAGAGAAAACATGCTTGACAAGTTATCCCAATCAAATAGGATTTGATGTTCTCTACAGGAAACAAACTCAATCCGCAGAGACCCCACCCCACAACCCACAGGGCCCAAAAGATTTATTGCTAATGCTTCTGTACCAGACACTCCAGGACATCTTTGGACACTCTGTATCCACACTCTGACTGGTCAGAGCTCTTGTGGAAACACAAGGACCTATTCTAAATTAGGCTAGTGGTGATATTGTTATGACTGACTTATGTATGTAATAACCAGAGACTTACAGGTGTTTGTGTCAATAGGTGAGTAAGAAATACATTGTAAAGGATTTTGAGGAGGTTAAACAGGGTTTAAAAGCACCTATAAAAGTGTAGACCATTTATCTCTTAACTCTCTTTCACAGTATCGTCCTGTAACTGAAGCTCACTATTCAATACATGTATTAATCAACTCAACAATATTAGCTGACGTATTTTACATCTTTCATCTCACTAAAGAGGTTGAGATGAATAGGTTACCACATGGAGCAGCACACGAAACTCAACTCCTTGAGACTGACAGGCAGATTAAGTGGGTAAATGGAGTTTCCGTCTAAAATAAGCCGCAGCTCTGATGATAGGCTGGTCCCAAAACACACGATGGCAAAGATACAACACGGGAGGAGGAGCAGCAGATGGCATGGAATTATTTCAATCTTCAGGACCACATCTATTATCCATTACATCACTGTCACTTTAAGCAGCGTTCATTTAATTTGTTGGTTGTGTTATAAACATTAGAACGAAAACTTATCTTGACAGACTGGATAAGAACGAACAAGAGACTTTTGTTGTTTGAAGAGTACTTTCTGCTCAAGCAATTCCTGGTCAAGATGGATTTAAGAGCCACCCAGCCGACCCGGTGCAAAACTTTACTGACAGGATGCCAAACAAGGGATGCTCTTAAAAAGACCATGTCTGTGCTCAGATTTGCTTCCCACAGCAAGAGATTGGTTATCAATGCAGCAGAGAAGACTTCTTCATAACCTTCGTCACTGGTTCACTGCAACCAGTGCATGTTTCCTTACATGTGCATGAAATGCACTGTAAATCTATTTACATGCACTGAAATCATAACAAACATAACATGCACAGGTTTGCAAACATTATCACAAATACAAACACGTCAGCAGATCAAGTCATTGATTTACACCACCAGTAACTCGGGGTACTAAAGCTACTTTACTTTACACAATTTGACCATTTAAATAGTGTTAGATATATATTAATGCTACCAAGAAAGTAGGAAATCACCTAATATTGGAGGAATTTGATACTTAAAGTAGCATTTTTTTTTCAGATAAAACAATAAGAAATGTCAGCAGCAGGGGGTTGAGGTGCGAAATGACACAGTAGAAATAATACATACAGTATGTACTGTAAACATTCAAGCTGAACAGCGTTGTGTATTATCACCTCTGGGGTTTTTACCGTAAACAGTGAAGTAAACAAAGCAGCCACTGGTATCTAATGTTTGTCAAAACCGGTAAAATACCGCCACGACAGCCTGGAGCTGGACGCCGACGTTAGCCCCCATTTAGCCGGGCTTACATGCCGTTAGCATGCCTCTTCTTGTCAGAAACTGACAACCATCCTCTTTTTCTTTTTTTTTCCTTTAAAAGTCGTGACCAGGCCGAGGCGTATTACTGTCGTCCGTGAGGCTCCATCTCCGGAGCATCTGCTTTATGATCTGTAGCTCCAGATAGGGACCACTTGTACCGACGGTGAAAATCATTGAAGCCTCGTAGCCGCGGGTTTGCATCAACAACAGTACCAGTGATGTTCCAAGTCACCAGCAGCTCTTCACCAACTACCGAGACGCCTCTAAACGCCACAGTTAAATTAAATACTCACTTTAAGAGAAGATGGTTAGGGACCGTAACGAGGTGTCAAAATCCGGAAAGCAGAGGTGATGTTTGCTCAGGGCGGTCACTCAGGTCGCGTACGTTTCCTACATACGGTCCCCTCTTTCTCACTGGCACAAGCAGCACCTTCAGGACCTGAACACACCGCAGTGGTGCTGAGAAACGACGCGCTGTGATTGGTTGGAATCAGAGGACCTGCCCACTGACGCCTCAGAGACGTGAGAATGGGAGGAGCGATGATGCATTCAAATCTGCGGGAAAACTCACTTCAGCACATGTATAAGTAAAAACTGAGATAGCAATGAATCAAATGCAGTCAAGATTTAATAATGACAATTAACTAGGTTAATTTTGAGGGAAAAAGTGTAGTGAAGTGTAGTTATAACCAATTATCATGATTTCTTTCGTGATGTTAAAAATAGTAAACTTGCAGCTCATATGTGCTACAGTGAAATGTGTTGAGAGGGAGGAATCAGCGCACCAACCCGATCTCCCGATCTACTCTACGCAATCTCAATGGACCTATGTGAAAAATGCAATACTTGAAACAAAAAAAGCCTGTTTTATTACATGGAAAATACTATGAGGCGTTTTAAGATTTTTTTTCGAGATGAGGGGTGCGGGGTGACCAATAGTCAAATCTGTTTTATTTATGTATGTCGTAATATTTTCCACGTGTTCCTATGATGTAGCCTAATCCAAAAGTATTCAGATAAAATTAGATTTTCTGTTATTCAGTAGGTCGATGTTACAAAACTTGCCGAGCTATTTTTTATTCAGTAGCTAATTTAATTTACAGTAATAAACCGAATTGCATTAGATGAAACCCAGTCGTTTTGACTGTCAAATACCAGGCCAGCATCTATTGTTTTTGTGTTATATTTACATAGTTTGTGAAAAAAACAAGAACCTTATGACAACGCACATGTCAATTTATAAACTAAGACACATCCCTTTATGAATAAAGAAAAAAAAAAGAAAAAAATCCTTTAACATTAACATTTTATTGCTCACCATTGAGGACATTCACGAATACAAGAAAGTGCTGTGTACTTCCTTACAACAATCCGGAGTGGGCGGGGAAATCAACTATTTTGCATCATTGTTTTAAATACCAAAGGTAAATATATCTTACAAACAATCTCATGAAGTATTCATGTAAGTCACTAAATGCACCATGGACACTTTCACTTTTGCTTTGCTGAAGTTGAGAGTACTCGGTACTTCCCCGGAAAAATTTAAAAGTGCGTCACGTTTCCGCTTCGATAACATTTTTCAGATTCTTCTTTAGTCTCTTTATTTCAGCGCTGTTAAGGTAAGCTGTTCATTTCATCTGTGTAGTACCGACTTCTGGTTTCCTGGTTGTTCAGCTCGATCCCGATCACAACAACCAGTACTTACGACATGCGCTTTAAACTCTCAAAGTTAGACGTGTCGATCCGATATGAATCCGTTTTCTGTTTATTGATTACTCCAGGCTTGTGTCAATCATCCGTCATCGTGCAGCTCCAAGATCGAAGTCAATGGCTCGGTTGGATCACCTTCAGGAAATTAATCAGATAGCGGAAGCTCTCGGCAGTGGCGACTGCACCAAGGCCCTCTTCCTCTGTGAAACACTGGACACGGACAACAGCGTCAATCGCCTGAAAGAGATTTTGAGCTCCAAAGTGCAGCGCCACGAAAACGCTTCCCTGTTTCTGTGCGAGCTCGTGTGGCGAGTGGGACGCATGGATATCTTGAGGAAGGTGTACAAAGTGAGCGGAAGTGAGGTTGAACGGACTCTTAAGCACAAAGAAGTCATCCCAAGATACAGGTGAGACTGGTTTAATGATCTACCATTGCAGGCGTGGCACCCACTTGAAGTTTTGTTAAATTCTGGTTTCTTTGCCGCAGAGTCCTGATGGCGAACATTAGTGAGGATATTGGAGAATCTGACCTTGAGAACATAAAATTTTTGTTGAGCAGCACATTATCCAGAGAGAAGATAAGGAATGCCAAGGTGAGTGAAAGAGAAGGTCAACCATTCATAGTGTTTGAATGTCTCTCTCTCTCTCTCTGTGTGTGTGTGTGTGTGTGGGTGTGTGGGTGTGTGTGGATTCCTGTCATATGGTGGAACATGTTGTCAAATGAAGTCATAGAAAAGCCGCTTTTCTTTTCTTTTTCTTTTTTTTTTATCTTGTTTGACCAAAATAAACCATGCAAAATCCCCCTTTCTCATCGGTGACAGAGTTTCATGGACGTGCTCATTGAACTGGAGAAGCATGACTCAGTCTCACCTGAAAGAGTCGACTTTGTGGAAAAATGTCTTAAAGAAATTAACAGGGTTGATCTGGCCAAAAAAGTGACTGCCTACAGAACTTCAGGTGAGACTTAAGTGCATCTTTTTTAAAAAAAAAAAAAAAGGTTAAGTATTGTATTGTGTGAACAGTACATTGTGTTTGGATGGGAAAGGAGAAGTGAAAATCCGTATCCGTAACGCACAACTGATTGACGTGGTATGTTAAGTATGTAAGCTAATGTTTGTCATACCTGAATAGATTAGGACTGAACTTCCTTAACAAGCAGCCAAAATGTGTAGTTTATAAATAAAGTCTTTCTTTTGCAGCTGAGGCTCGTGACCAGCGTTCATCCCAACAGCAAAGTCGCTTCGCTGCTGTAAGTCAAACTTTAAAAATGTTCTCTCACATTTCCTCATATTTCTCTCCGTCATGAAACTGGTAGTTTTGAGAAACTGAGCGCTTCTCTTTTCCTTCATTTCAGGAACTTCAGCCAGAACCTTCCCAGCACAGTGGTAAGGCAGGCAGCAGTTTTAAAGCAATAATAATGTCATGTTTGTTCTAGGGTTTGGTGTTTTTGTGGGTGGAAAAGCCCTATTTCGATCAACTGTAATAGAAAACATGAAATTACAGCTTGAGAGGTTCTTATGTGGTTTTACAGTAATCAAGTATCATTTGTAAAGTCCCTCAGAATACTGGGTTATTTCAGTTTTGTGTACATAATATCTACTCTAATACTCTTTTACAGCAGCCAGAGTAAACACACCGCTGAGCGTAAACAGAGTGTGGAGGCGTCGGGTAAATATTCATCCATTTTTGGAGCATGTTTGCTTTATTTTTGAACATTGGAAACCTAGTTAAAGTGTTTTTTTTTTTTTTTAAATTTTGTGTTTGCTCCTTTATATTTCAGAGCACGATAGAGCAGTACAACTTTAACACCAATCCTAGAGGACTCTGCGTGATCATAGACTGTGTGGGTTCTGATGGAGGTGAGTCTCACAACACTTGACATCAGTAAAAGCACACAAATAACATAGATAGTCTTTACTTTGACTGTTTCAACTGTGAGAAGGTGATGGTGGCGAACACTCAAATGTAGAACACAGGGAGGCAGGGATAGCAAGCAGTGACTTTACTAATAAATAAAACACTGTCACGGCAGGATAATTCAAAAGAAAACAACAGAACAGGAAGTCTGGCAGGAAAAAAGCAGGAACACAGCCAATGCAAATATGTGGGCAGAACAGATGGAGTGGTAGGGTAAGAGAGAGGAAAGACGTATGCATACAGACTGACATTCAGAGGACATTAAAGGAATATTCCGGAGTTATAACAACCTCGTTGCTGTTATTAGATGGTAAGAATGGTAAACTTTTATTTGGGACTAAAACGACACAAATCAAAACATTTTTCAGAGAGAAAGAAATAGGTATTTGCAGCAAGATGGTTATTAATGTTAGCACTTAGGGCAAATGACGCATGTCAAAATAAAAAATAAATAGAAGTAAAAAAAATCGAGTTAGTTTACCCCTACAGACGGACTGAAGTAATTTTAACTCTGTACGCGGTTAGAACTGTTTGTTCAGGCAGTGGTTTATCTGATATCTACTTGTCAGGGATCTGTACACATAGATTGCCTAATGTTGTGCAAACTGCACCACTCTCTGACATACTTGAGCAAAAACTGTCAAGTTTAAACATGAAATAATGTAAAAGAGCCCCATCTATCTGAGTACGGCAAAAAGTAGCCATCAACTCCTTTTACAACATTTGACTTCCAAATGTTGCACAAAATACATGTTTGGGTCTGATTTATTCTGATTGGGAGATTGTAGATAGACTGGGCTAACATGAAAAGGTATTTCGCTGCAAATGTGTAGTCCATTCTAAACTTAAAACCCCTAACAAAATCTCATAATCTTTATCTTTGTATTATAGTTTTAGTCTAATAAAAGACTTGAGTTGCTTTAACTTTGGAATGTTACTTTAGGAAACTTGCGGTAGGAAATTAGAGAAGACTAGACTAACAAAAGATGCCATACATACCACTGTAAGTTTTTTTTTTAAAAAAAGACCTAGATTAAATTAACCTGAAAAGAGATTTTACCTTTCAAAACATTCTAAACTCTCTCTCTCTCTCTCTATATATATATATATATATATATATATATATATATATATATATATATATATATATAT
>JAOWBL010019286.1:0-34758 GCA_028564865.1 Zenarchopterus dispar
CTGAGGAGGTTTTTGGTTTGTGTGGTCTGGTAGGTGCTGAACTGCGCTCAGATCTGTGAATGTTGTTAAACCAGAGAAGGAAATTTGAGGGGGTTTTTTTTCTCTCAATAAAAAACAGATTTCATGCATGAATCCTGAATCTATTTATTAAGTGGTACCAGTAATGCCTGGCCTGTTGGATTGACTTGACTGGACAGCTATCATAATGCTTCGGCATCCAAAATCTGAAAGCGCCAGCTGCTCAGGGAATCAGCTCACACCTCTGGTAAGTGGGTAAGTGTGGGCTGATGTCATACAATGATATCTGACCAACATGTTCTGAAATAGACATTTTTAAAAAAAAGTTAAAATAGATGAATAACATTCTCCTGGGCTGCTGTACATGTTGCAAATAAATATTTTGCACACTTGTATGAACTTCATTTCACTTTGCAATGGAGCCCTGTAATGGCTTTTTATCTATTAAGATAGTATATTGTAAATATATACTACATATTGCAATGCATAGTATATTGTAAATATACTATCTGTTCAGAGTAATTGAGGATAGGCTGTTTTCTTTTAAGCAGAACACAATTTAAAGAGACATGCCTATGGAAAGACATATACTTTTGAATATGATCATAGATTATGAACATTTTTCTTTAGGTTTCTGTTGTTTTTGTTCCTGTGGAGCAAATGGTAACACCTTTTGTTCCTTAACAGTTCAAAAGGCTGATTTTAGCTGTAGCAATCCAAGCTCTGGTTGGTAAAAAATCCATTTAATAGCATGGCCTCCTAAAATATATTTAAGTGGTGGGATGTGACTGTCCCTAAATCCGTATGTTATGACCACTTAAGAAACTACAACTGGCCACTAACCCAAATATGATTGAAATCTTTTTGGGTTTAATGTAGACCCATTGGAACAGAAAAAGAAACTCTCAAATTGATATTTGAATGGAGTGACCTCAGTGACTCAGATTCATCTGAAACCTCCACTTACGCTGATGAAACAGCATTTACACCATATCTCAAACTGTGCACTGAATGAATATCACTCAGCTAAAGCGGCAGCTGCTCTCAGCAGGATGGCCGTCTCCAGAAGTGCTTTAGAAAACATGTAAATGTACTTAAAGGTTTGCCCTTGTTGACTGGTTAGAACATTTTGTTAACGTTTAAAATACAAATTTGGTGGCAAAGTAAAAAAGCATTAGGTAGTATGTTATTAGGTTGCACAATGGTCTATACTGTTTGTAATAAGAAGCAGGGATTTTATAGTCAGCACTTTCAGTTGAGCTGTGAAGATTAATAATCCCAAAAAGGTTTAATAGGAGCTCCCAATGTTCACATGAATTTATTTTCCAGAAGACCAACAACATGAGAGGAGCGTGGAGTTCAGTTATAGCTAAACATTTTCCAAGTTCAACTTTAGAAAATAGTTTGAGGGCTTTGAACAACACGATAGAGTGGCTGTAAATTGTCACCTCATGGAAGGTTCCCATTTCAAAGCCCAGGTGGGGTCTTCCTGTGTTTTCCCTGGGGTTCTCCCTCTGCCTGTGCGGCTTCTGCAGATATTATTGTTCCCTCTCACCACCCAAATACATATGTTAGGATGAACACCTCTCACCTGAAGACATATGGGTTTATGGGCTACCCTTCACCCATTAGCCCCCACTGCAACCCTGAGTGGGATTGAAATGGCAGAACGAATGCTAGACCTGAATGCCATAATGACATAATAATCAATTCACTTCACTCTTGTGTGCTGTCCATGAACCTGAACCATAAAAAAAGTAAATAGAAATTGGAATGTCATTAAGCTGAATATTGAACTTCTCTCCTGTCTAAGCACTTTATCCCAGTGCTTCAGAATAATAATAAAACAAAGAATAACACTGATTCTTTTGGGTGGATCACATACAGTGATGAAAAAATAATTCCAGCATTCAACCATTCATTTTTTGGACAATTGGATTCAACAAATTGTCTGACTGTGTTTGCTTCTGTCTGCCCTTTCATAACAGTATAACTCTAGATAAACAACATTTCAGATGCAACTTATTCATCATTACACAACACAGTTTAAACTCTCATCTTGTGGCAATGTTAGGTCAGCTATAGAGAGGACAGTAGAGGCAGATCTACTGCACATTATTCAAAGACCATGCTGAATTATTTAATGGTGATGAACACATTTTTATTTTCACAAGTAATTTGGATTTCAGATAGAAAAAAATGCAATAGTCCATACACCGTTAGAAACTGAGTTGGGGTCGATACAATTTTGGTGCAGGGTCACAATTTTCTGCCTGTATGATCTTTTGAGCCGAGATATGCCAGCATCTATCTGAAAAGCTGAGATATATTCAACATGAAGGCTTTAGAGCAGCTGCACATAAAATCTGGAACACTGAAAAAAAAATAAAGGTGTAAAACAGATTTCAGGACTGACCAGCCTGAAGATCTACCTGTTACAGAAATTACCAACACCTGATTATCAACAGATCTACTTATTCGTGTTGTTAAAATATTCAGTTTCTTTTTAAAATGATCTGGCTCCGACTGTGTTCATGCATTAGCACATTATTAGGATGCAACATCAGGAAATAGCCACTTCTTCCCCTCATGCTAAGAAGTTCCTTTTAGTAAAACTGAATGAAACCTGTTAGCATGAATGGCCTCAATTATGCTCTTCAGGCCTCATTCATGAAACATAAGCAGTCTGTAAACTGTGAGCAGAGAAACGACATGCGTTTCAGCATTCATGAAATTTTTAAACTCCTGATGTTTTGCAGAAATGTGTAAATGTAATGTAAATAACATGAATACTGTTTGTCATTATCAGTCTGTGCAATGTTAATGTTTTATATGGATTGTTGTTTTCATAATGTGCATGTACCTTTAACACATGTTTTAAACATATCAGAAATGTTTTTTTAATCAATGAGAACTGCACATTTAAGCTTCAGATTATGTCTCTTGAAATGTTAATGGGTTTATATCAACGTAATATGCTGACAGACACCCACGCGGTGATTCTGGCAGTTATAAAGCATACCAATGGTGTCGTGTCATGAAAGTGGCAGCACCCTGCTCTCTAAACCCAAGATGGTGTTCAAAAATAATGCTGGTATCCTTTGTTCTGAAAAACATGGCCATGAAATGATGCCTTCGAGTGCAAGAGATCCCTTATGTGCCTCAGCGCCTGAACAACCAGTTCATAATACCCCTGAAGCTACTTGGAAACACCAACAACTTATTGAATGCTTCCAAGTTTGATTCAACCAGGACTGGTAGGCTACTTTCATTTGTAAAAGGTAAAACAAAAAGGTTAAGAAGTCTTGAAAGGTAGGTTTTCTGTATCTACAAAAAGACTTCCAATGACTAACAATTAAGGAATTTGATGAGCTGTCATTTTTACTCCAACCCATTGTTTCTTAAAGTGTGTGTTAAGAGCAATACTTCCCCAGGCTGCCACAATGAATAGATGTAACACATAACATAATAAGAGTCTGCTCTTGACTCTGGAGGCATGTCACTGTCTTTTCAACATGATTCCTGGTAAAAGAGGGGTCTCCAATCATGCAGTTGTCTGGAGGAGAAGGTTCTGTCTAGAGAGATGTCTTTTCTTTATTTCTTTGCACTTAACCGAATATCAGACTGTTTTCTCTTTTTCTCTTGAATGCTTCATTTGACAGAGGACGTAACATTACACGGCATAACACGGCAGTAGTCACCTCTTTCCAGGCCTACACCCAGTAGCCTTCTTACAGAGCAATTTAAAAGGTTTTTTCTTTGCTCATCTACTTCTCAGATTACCTCTGTTGCAACATCTGAAAAATTCCTCCTTCTGTCTCTGTGTGTGTTTTAATACATGCCATTCCCACAGGTAGACATGCATGGACGTCCCTGTGCGGGGGATTATCCTGACTAATGAGCAGCGGGAGCATGCGGTTTATTTGTGATTAACCAACATTCATAAAAGGTAATGCCAAGTGTTACGCAGTGCTCATTGAGTATGTTGTTTTTTAAAGTAAGGAGATGAACATCTACTTGTGAATTTATGAAGAGTTCACAAATGAGGTAAGACTTTTCTGAAAATGCCACTTGTTTTGCCTTCTTCTGAAGTTTTCACGCCTGCAGTATTCATGCCAAAATAACACCTCAAAGGCCAATGCAGGCTTTTGCTTGCAATCAAATGTCTGCATGAGTTTAGCAAAATCAACATTGTTGGAAGAAAATCTTTTTCTGCAGAAGTAAGGAGTCAGCTCCAGGTGATTTTATACAGGCCACAAAATGTTTCAAGACATGTCACAGCTATTGTTCACATTTTTTAACAATTACTTCATGTCAGCTATAGGCACAATATGATCAATTCACTATATCTGAAGACATTCATAAACAACCTCAAAAAGATTTTTTTCACTTTAACCTATATTTTCTCTTCTTGTAATTTCAAAGAAGCAAAATAATCACTCTTTGCACAAAATTACAATAATGAGAATCCATCTTGTCAGCCTTGGAGGTATTCAAACACACACCTGTGGAGGTAGGACTAAAGAAAACCCTTTACTGGCTGTATTAGACAGGTTTGACCAAAGATGAGTGTCAGTAGTGAGGGATTCTCCTCACTGACTAACCTCAGCAATCATACTCAGAGATCCTAGCACTTGCTAAGTGGAAGTGACTTTTGACAGACCGTTTTTACAGAAAAAACTCCAGGTAGTCCTGTGAAACAAATCATCTAGTGTATCAGATCCCCTACATGCAATTGATATCAATTATACCCCTTAGCTGATGTTCTTCTACTAAACCTGCATAAAAACTCCTTTTATCCAGTAAATTCGTACAGTCAGATAGCCTGCTAGTCAGTATAGATTGAAGATGAACTGCTTCAGCAGTGGTTAATCACTAGAGTTTCATGTGGATTCCCAGTCACTCCGTGAGTCCTGGAAGACAGCAAATCCATATTGCTTGGTAGATTTTTCCATCTGGAGAAGTAGAGAAACGGCATTTGGCCAAAGTTATCATTAGCTTTGTGAAGAATGTGCTACATCTTGTTTAATGAAGGAAAAATACCAAGCTTTAAATAGTATTTGCATAACCCTGCAGACTTAGATCTGTTTTAAAGGTCAGTAACCTGCTCACATTTCAAAAGTCGGTCTGAGGGAAAATGCCAACAATTATCTTGTTCAATTTGTCTGCTTTAACTGTTCTCCTATAGACTTTGTCTGCAGTCAAACCTAGCTAGGGATAATCAGTCTTACCTTTTAGTTGTATCAGGGATGTAGAGCAAACTCACCTAGTATGGGGTTACCCCTTACCCTAACCCACACCCCATCCACCCACCCAAAGCATCAAAAGCAATAAAGCCTGGCTTGTTGTCATTGTTACTTCTACAAATAGTTTACTTCAAACAGCTATTCTTTTCAGATGTCTTTCTTTGTGAAAGTAAGGCATTGATTTTGTGATTTCAATATGCCATTTTAAAAGAAAACAAAAATGTGTACACAAAAGAAGATAACCTTAATCAATGACCAGACAGCTTGAACGCAGTGCAGTTTGCTTTATAAATGTTCTCTTTTCTTAAACAATTATTTAAGAGAGATGCAAAATGCAACTCTATAAAAAAGGAATGTTTGTGTAGGAAGGCCGTTCCATTTGCTCCTTACCAATCGAATGTCAGATGTCTGACGTTGCTGCTTTTGCACTGTGCTGATGCTAAATCCAATACACTGCAAAGATACATTTGGTTCTCACACAAAACTGTATCGATTCACATCATTTACACTTATTACAATTGTAAGAGCCACTTTTTAGAGTTTCATTATTCATTGTCTATATTTGCTTCATCCTATACAGGGTTAAGGGGGTCTGCTGGAGCCTATCCCAGGTCATTACAGGCAGGGATATACCCTGGATGGGTTACTAGGGCCACACATACACAAGCAAGCATACACGCTCACTCCTACGGGCAGTTTGGAATCATCAGTCAATCTAATGTACATGTTTTTGGGCTGTGGGAGGAAGCCGGAATACCTGGAGAAAACCCACACAAGCACAAGGAGAACATGTAAACTCTACACAGAAAGACTCCTGCTGGGCCTGGGAGTCGAACCAGGAACCTCCTTGCTGTGAAGCAACAGTGCTGACACTGCTGGTGTTAAGATAATTGGATATAATGTTAAATAATTCATGCACAATTTTGTTTATGCTTGAGTGCTGTTTAGTCTGTAGACGATATAGCAGTCTACATTTAAAGATGATTTCATGTGACACACACAGGTTTGCTCACCTGTGAAGAGACAATCAGGAGCTACAACAGACATCAACAATGTTATCATTAATGGAAGAAGAAGAATCATACCACTCTGTAAGTGGTTTACTTGTGTTTCTACAAAATACTTTTATTTGAAGTTTTTTTTATGTCAACCTGATCCTTGGCATGTGAAGAAATAAATATCTAGAACCATATAGTGATAGGCCTAAGATTCACCTAACACCAGAATATTCCTTTAATATTGGGGTGTCTTGTCCCTAAATGGCTACAATTACAATATTACAATATATTACAATATACATATATATTGTAATAATTGTAATTACAATAATTACAATATACAATTACAATACAGATGGGGCTGAAAAGCAATGCCATAGTCACCATCTTCTGTAGATAGGTAATATTTGTTTTTTAAAATAAATATGGTTCAGGACTTTTGTTACTTTGTTACTCAGCCAAATGTGTCAAAAACTCTGATGATCCCTGGCTTGCATTTTATCTATCGACCTACTCTGTATTCTAACATAGGCCAGATTATATTACACTTTGAGAAGGCATGATTCTGAGGACTTTTTAGATTCACATTTTGGCTGTACAGTCAGTACACTTTCAAAATTCAACTCATTCTAGCAAATTATCCTCCACCTTTAACTAAATTTGAAATTGTCAGTGAAGGTGAACAAAACCAAATTCAGTCCTGTTCAGAATTACTGGCACTCCTTGGATTTCAGATTTCAGAATGTATCATCAAAAATAAGTGTGAAAGAATCAATGTGGTATAATCACAATGTTGTTGATAAAATTCCTAAGTTACTGAGCAATAACAATATAAAGCATTTCCTGAGTTAAGTTGTATCATGACCTTTAATACCCAAAGAATGATAGTTTTACTGTACAAAGACTGTTTTAAGGTCTAAAATAAAAAAGAGCTGTCTGAGAGCATCAGAATACTTAGAATAAAACACATTTCCCTAGAGACTAAAAGGGCATAGATCTTGACATCACTGTATCAACCAAATGTAATACTGTCAAGTTCCACAGGCATTCACATTAAATTTATATGATGCCTTCAGGACATGGTGCCATGAAGAAAATGAGTGAAAGAAATCTGTAAATGTCAGATTGGGTTGCAGAAAAAACACCACACAAGACATGCAAAGAGCTTCAGGCAGATTTGAAGGACTCTGAAGTGGTGGTTTCAAGTCAGGACCTCATTGATATAAAGGATTCTACCACAAAACGTAACTACAGTTTCCAGAAACGTTAATTTATATGTTTCATTTTCTTTATTTTATTTTAATAATGGTTATTTTGCAGTATTAGGTTTCTGATAAGTTTTAATAAATTGTGAAATAATAAAAAACTGTAAGACCTGGTTGGGCCAGTGAAAGCAATATTGTAACCTGAATGTTATATAATAGACTTATTCAAACATGCAACCTGTGGAAAAAATATTCCCTCTAAAGCTTCAAAGTACATGAACACACTGTAATAAAATAAGTCAGAAGTCACTGATCAATAGATGTTAGGACTGAATTATGAATCAGGTGTGGTGGTTTATAGCAAAAGCATCTGCAATCTCCTGGTCATCAAGACCTTCTTTTTAAATGCCTGCATCGCAGGACAACAAAGCCAACTTGCTATATAACTTGTTTCTCTCCACTGTTGCTTCTTAATAATGTTTTTGTCAGGACAAAGGGGGAAAAAGCTGCATTTGCAGGTTGTGGACATGACGGATAATGTAAGCCAGATACACAAAAGTCTGTGCAATCAATAAATGTGTCCTTGAATGGACAGAGAAAGCATTCACAGTTTCGTCTTGTTGTTTCTTCAAGTCAAGTTGTCATCAGACCTGGCACAGCTCTGCTGACATGTCAGTCTATTGCTAATGGCAATAGGATTTCCATCCCAAGAACTGACTCATGTCTTTGGTTTAAGGGTGATATAGTCTGTGTAATGCCACAAGCTAAGGTTAAGAAAAAAAAAAAACATTTGAAGAGTTGATTTACACATAGTTTCCTGACTGAACATTTACTACAAATCTCTTTAAGGGGTAAACAGGCTGTGTTGGCCATCTTGTCTCACATGATGCAAACCATGCTCATAAGTTGGATGGAGAGAGTCAACACATCAATACATATCATATTCCAACTTCACGTCCACCATCACTAACTACATTCTTCCATCAGTGTCTTTACAAAGTGTCCATCCTCTATGTGGGTTCATTCCCACCATAGTCACACATGTATATCATATAATATAAAAGCTCTTTCTTGTTTACACATGTGAGGAGCATATTAAAGTCTAAAGTAACAGCCATAAAAAGGCTTTGATCATGTGCTTTGATGTGGTCTGAACAAGCATATGACATGCACAAATCCCATTATTCCCCCACACTAAAACTGTACCACACTGTTTGATCGTCACTGACACCCCCCACTGTGCTGCTTCTCCTGTTATATGCAGTGGCACGCCACTTCCCTTAGGAGACATGACATCACTACAAGATGCAGACAATGGTTGCAAGATTGCCTGTTTTTGAAGACTTAAGACTGTAATAATTTTATGTTTGGGGGAGGAGAATGTAGCTCTGGAGCTATTAATGACAGAATACAGTGAGTGGTACTTTATTGGCCCAGATGTGTTTACTAAATCATTTTTACACAGAGTTAATTAAACACTTAATGCCTGGCCCTGTTAAGCTATTAACATCTGCTCTTCCAAATGAACTCGGAAAAGCTCCAACATTACAAAGGCTTAACAATGGCAGGCGGAATAAATGCAGTATTAACTTTCGTGTTCTTCTTCCAGTTCCTCTTTTCTCTCCTTTCTCTGTGTGGATGTCTTATTTTTCAATATAATTATCTCAGCATCTGCTGCTTTTGCTTAACATTTTTCTTTCATTTAGATGAAAAAACAATTTTTTTGCTCTTCCTGTTATCGAAGAGGATGCGGTTTTAAAAGCTGTTGTGGGTTTAATTTCTGCCAGGGGCTTTACTTATAGATTCTTAAAAATGAAAGATGATTGATGTCACTGTGAATGAAACACTACACAGTCTCACAAATTGGTTCTTTATGAGGTATATATTTTTTTAAGTTATTTTAAAAATAACTTATGACTGTAGCTTGAGCAGCTGACCATGTTTAATGCTAATGTTGCTCTCAACCATCATTATAAATTTTGAGATATTTAAAGAAAATATAAGTAATTATTTTCTTCCATTCATTATTTCTTCAAAATTTATGCACACACACACAAAAATATATTTAAGAATAAAAACCCACATTTAGAGAGATGTAGAATCTGAAAACAATCTATAGCGCCTCCTGATCCAAGGGGCAGCACCAAGGGGTGGTTATTAAACTACTTTTGTGCTCACTTGGTTAGCTCAACAACCAATAAAAGCAATGAATAAGGTGATGTATTCAGAGTCAATGGGAGAGGGACTTGTGTTGAAGAGTAAAATAAAGTTTTTCGTAGTATGTCTGCAAAACAGGAAATACATCTACCTTGCACAGGAATAATTTGGGTTTTGTGTTCTGTTCAACATTCAAAGAAATAGTCTATATTTTTAACTGTCAATGCCAAAGCCAATTCAAACAGGTGTTACTTGCTCAGCTGCTGTTATCTACTTTGTTTGGACTCCCTGGATTAGGGCAATAGCCTCCGTATATGGTGCTCTTCTGCTCAAGCAATGGTGCCCACTCCTGTACCTTCTTTACCTAACGCCCCTCATTCTCATCTGATTCCCTTTCGTTCAGTCTACAGAGACAACTGTCGAGCATCACGTCAACCTATCCATCACCATGGCAAATAAGAAGGGGATCATTAATGTCGTCCCACTTCCACCTGAACCTCCTCTGTTACCACTACTGCACAGCTCACTGTGGCCTTGCTGTCCTCGTACATATCCTGTACCACTTAAACACACCATTTACTCACTATAGACCGCCACATGCAATTACATAATTCCTGCCGTTATACTCTGCCACGTGTTTTCGCAAATTCTATATAGATTTATTGCAGCTACTTCTGACCAACAGAGTAACGGCCAGAATAAAGAGAAAGACTTACAATTCAATAAAGAGACCAAGCCTTCTCTATGGCTTGGGGACAGAGGCAGTGACTAAAAGAGAGGAAGCAGAGCTTGAACTGGTGGAGTTGAATATGTTAAGATTTTCTTCGTGATTGTTTGAAAGATGTTGCAGCTGCCATGCAGGAAAAAAAGTGGGAGACCAAAGACATTTCTGAATGTGATGATAGAAGATATGCCATTGGTTAATCTGTCAGAAGAAGATGCAGAAAACAGGATAAAATGGAAGCTGGGGATCTGTTGCAGCAAACCCAAAACATAAAAGCCAAAAGAAGAAGAAAAAATGGATGATTCAGAACCATTAAGCTTACATCTGGTTATTGCCAACTTGGTCTTTATGCTGAGTTTGAGTAAAAGTCAGAAGTCGACAACGCTGAGATGTTTTACTGACTTCCACCATGACTGAGGTGCTCATCGCTCTAAATTATTAAAGACAAATGTAACTTTAATGCTTGGTCAATGCTTTTTAATCATTTTACAGCTTCAAATAGCTATAGAAGGCAGAACATTCAAACTTCAAAAATGTGCACTACTTTCTTGCTGTGATGTCAGTTCACCCAACTCTGTCTACAAGGATCTTGCCGGAGCTTCTGAGCTAAAATCCTGAGTTTGGTGGTCATTTTATTGCACCTCTTTATGTCCCCCTTTACTGCACCTGGAGGTGCATATTTCTTGTTGTCCTGTTGTTGAGGTTGATTACAGACACATTGCAGCTGTGCTAATTAGTCTCACATGGTAAACTACTCTGGACATATCTCAGTACCAAGTCTACTTAGTTGGGACTTGTGAACTTGGAAGTTCATGCTTGAAATGTCTGAAGTACTTTCTTCTATACTTAGATAGGCAAGAGGACCAAATTTCTTTCCTTCTTTCTTTCTTCTAACAGAAGGTGGGGTTTGAAGTTATAACATAAAGTTCTGAGCTTTTTCTTCTGCTGTCACCACTGTCCAAACTGAATCCTGGGATACTTTGGTGTCTTAAATCTATACAAGTCTCCACTGAACAAACCCAGAAATTTCAACTGTTCTTGTCTTGATGCGGACTCTGTATTAGAACCGTACTTCGGTTGTTATTGATGTCATCTGTCAAGTACACAAGGATGTATGTTAATCCTAAACCTGACTATAAACCATTCCCAATCATAGTCTTTGTATGCAGATATTGTCACCCACTTTCAACTTCATTAAATATGGGTTCTCCTGATAAAATACAACTGTTATTGTTTCAGGAATTGGACCAATGATGCAGAATGACATGAGTAATCAAAAGAAGTCTTTAAAAAAAAAAATGGAAGTACTACTAAGACGCGATGCCCAAAAAAAGCATGCACCAAAATCCAAAAATGGGGAAAACAAGAGACATGACAGACTCGCATGTGGGGATAATTATGACAAGCCAGAAAAGGAAGTCAGCAGGAAAGCATGCACAAAGAAAAATACTTTCAAAGTAAAGCTGGAATAAAGCTAAAGATGAAACTCCAGAACAATCACAAACAAAACTTTGAAAAATGTAAAAGATCATCAAAGTATAAGCCATGAAACTACAGCAGAAGTACAACAAAACAGACAGAGGTTATAGAGAAAAGAACACAGGAACACCTAAACTAACAGACACTTTAGATCACAACAAAAACAGCTTTTTAATGGTAAGAAGTAGTCTGATTACCTTCAGTGTGCTTATTAATTTTTTAAATCATTATTACAGCTGAAACCCCCATAGAAGATGAGGGCTGGGCAGGTTGACCTGTTAATTTAGATTGACCCTAGTACTCCCAGTAGTCAGATGGATTTTGGGTTTTTTATTTATGTATTTGTCTGCCTTGTGTTAAAAAGGCTCTACTTTTCAAAAAAAAAAAAAAAAATTCTATCTGATTTTTTATTTTTATTTTTTGTGGGAATGTTGTCCACCTAGCCAGCAATCAATTGAAACAAAAGCAAACAACTGACAAAGTTGTTACATTTGAGACTTAATTTTACCATTACTGTTTCATCTCTATGGTCATCATACTGTGGAAGTTTTTCATCTTTATTTGTTTCTTTTTTGTTGTTGTTGTTTTATGTGACTGTGTCTGCCAGACCAGTGAGGACACGGGATGCATTTCTTTAAAATTACAACATAATTTCACCTTCATTGAAAATTTAAGATTTAAGTTATTTGCTATGATCTTTAACTACCACATTCTTGGCAATTAAAAGCACTCAAAGCTGCTCTACCTTTCATTTCTGTAAAAGCCGTGTTAGATACTCAGCATCTACTCATTCTACAATCTTAAAGAATTATGATCACTGAATCTTAATTCCCTTTTTATCCACTTTGTACTTTGTTGGAGAAGACAAACCTCCCTTGTATGGGCTGTTTGTCATGATTGGTTCAGACCTGCTGATCTTGGCTGCCGTCCCCTCAGCTCAATAGGATTTGGTGTAATCCCAGAGAGCAGAGCAGAGCAGATGGACACACAGGTAAGATCACAGTGGTAGAGGGGCTATAATTGGTCTGGCCCTCTGCCTGTAAACCCCTTTTACTGGTAATAGGTTCAATTTTTGATGATCTAGTCAGAATCCAATATTATCATTGGGATAGATCAATGCATAGCCCAGAGGGGCATTTCATTTAGAAATCCTTTTATTCAATTTTAGGAGGATAGCTTTTATAGTTGTCGTTGGATCCAGACTCGGAAATAGCAACTGCACATAGTTACTATACTGTAATCCTTTAGAGTAGATAGAGAAAAAGGGCAGGTCACTGGAGCACAAGTGGTCTCATCTCAATGAACATGTCAAATTAAAAAGACTATCATAAAAAAATAAAGTAATAACTAGATGCACTGTGTTATAACTGAACAGTTGTCTATCTTACAATAATTGCTCCCATCATCCACTTTATTAGCAAAGTGGAATCACCAGCATTTGAAATGGATCAAAACATTTAATTAAAGTTGGTCTAAGATAAGAAATGATATTGTTCAAAATTCTTGCAAAAAATGTAAGTCTGTTTTTGACCCACTTCAAGTGTTGACCACTATATAGATGCCATGAATCAAATCATTAGTGGCTGAGCTGAAGCAGTAGCAGTAGTCTGCTCCATGCATAGCAATTTGGACTTTCTGCTGTGCATCTTTCTGAATATTTAATGCTATAAATTTCTGATGGTAACAGTATATATACTTTAAATTTTCTTACTTACATGTGGAAGCTCTGAAATTTCAGCATTAGTGGATTTCTTCTCTTATATGGTCAGAGCTCTCAACAAGTAACTGGGCCAGCCATACCAATTCACTTTATGAACATGCTCTCTCGTCAAATGGGTCTGGTACCCCTTCAATTCACAGCCATTTCCACGGGTACAGAAAGAACAGAACCAATTGGAACAGAGCAGGGGTGGCCTTTACTCAGTGATTCAAAACATTGTCCAAAAGCCACGTTTCAAAACAATCACAATGCCTGCAGCATTGCTAAGAACATCCCTGAGTCGATGCATTTTTACTGCAAATACAACAACACTTATTCACCAGCATTCCTACTTCCCTGCATGCCATTTTGGATGTCTATTTTAAGGTTTTGTATGGTTATTACTATGCTCTAGGTTTGTTTCTAAAATGTTTATATCCTTATCATGTATGTATGTATGTGTGTATATCTATCTATCTATCTATCTATCTATCTATCTAGATATATATATATATATATATCTAGATAGATAGATAGATATACACCCAAGATATAACCCAAGGCCTGTATTAGGCAAAAAACACTGAATTGATTAAATATGCACAATTTGCCATTTAATGAGTTTAGATGTTTTGCAGCTTGATTTTTCTTAAGCATGGTGGTCTATTTAGTCACCTCTTCCTGTTGTGTAACCTGATACAGTTACACGCAGCATGATTGCTTAACTGTAACAAAAGGGCCAAAGCATTATTTCATATCAGATCCAATTCCTTCAGTCTACTGTAATTTTCTGTACACACCGGATTCATGACGATAGCCGGGGTAAAAAAAAAAGAAGCATATTTGCTGCCCTGTTCCGCCTGCTGCAAGTTTTCATAGTATTTTAGATACATTTTGATTTTTGAGCATCATGTGTTCTAGAGAAGGGATTCAAATATACTGAAAGCCTAAAGTAATGTGTGCGTGTGTGTGTGCATGTGTGTGTGTGTGTGTGGTGGGGTTGGGTTGGGTCTTGTATAAGATGAACAGATTTTTACAGGGAAACTATTAAATTTCTAATTGCAGTGAATAAACAGCTTCATTAGAGCTGTACAATCGTGTGGTAGAGTATACAATGTTTCAGAAAAGTGAAGGAAAAAGATGATGTCATATGAATGTATTTTTTTTAACCAATCATCTTACTACAAGACTGACAGCGCCAATAAGTAAAGTGATTAATAGAGCTTGTCTTATTAAAATCTTCATCCTGGCATTCACATAAGTTAATTTGTTGCAGATCAAGATCACTGTCATGGGAATGGGGCTCCCTGACAGCAAACGTCTCCCATTATAGGATAGTTCTCGCCATCGTGGTATAAAAATGCTCAGAAATGGATGGAGAAAGAAGGTTGCTGTGTTGCTATGGCCTCCAAATCCTCCAGACAAGAGTCTGATCAAATATTCAGAAGATGTGTTGCAACAAACTTCATCCATGGAAGTCCTCAACTCATGGGGCCCAAATGATCTACTGCCAATGTTTCAGTGCCAGACACTGCAGAAAAAGTTTTCACACTCTAGGACACCCTCAGATATTAAATAGGTGTTTTTGATAAAGTGTTCCATTTAAACTGAGTGTCAAGTTGGTTCAACTTTGCACATGGGCAACAGAAGCATCAAAATTACAGTAAGGAGTTAAATTAAACTTTCCAAGTTATTTTCTATTTGAGTAGTGATTGTAAATGTGTGGCATGTGTAAAATGTTTTCATAAATCTTTTAGCTGTTTGAGCCACCATTATATAGCCATGCCTATGTGAGCTGAATGTGTGCAAAAGCCACAAGTGTATTCCAAAAGATCATCAGTTTTTTTTTTAAATCTCTGAGCAAGTTGAAATGTGTGCGTGTTGATCAGGCTTATATTCCACACACTACATGACTTCATTTAACCATACATTCTCATTTTAAAGCCCTAAGAAAATAGTGCACTGCACTAAGACTATTCATGGTGAAAGAGGTCTTTGGGTGTCCTTGGTTTCTTCCTCTCATTGTGTTTCTCTTTTCCTCTACAAAAGCGGCTTAACCTCCCTGCATCCAGGAGGACCCTCGATAATAAATTGTTTTTTGTTGCTTCAAAGGAAACAAGCTTGATGTGTATTTTCACTGAAGCAAATTTTCAAAAGTTCCTTTTATATGTTCCTTTTTATATTTATATTTATAGGTTCTCCTTGACAGAATTTTTTAAAATTTTTTGTATCCACCAAAGTCGTGGGGTAAGTTAGGAGGAGATATTTGGTTAGATACAGTTAGAAATTTGAGCCGCTATACATCTCTACATATAAGTTGGACTTTGTGCTTTAATTCTGTCTGACTTTTCATCAATGTACTTTCATTTTTTGCAAGTTTGGGGTCTCTTGGCTAAATGAGTAATTGTTGAAATTTTTACATCCCAAAACCTATAATGGTTTCATATTATATAATCCATGATAGCAGAACGCAGGCTACAGCATATGTACCTATACATAGCTATAATCATGTAGATCATACTAGCATCAATAACACTTAAATGTTTGAAATACAAATATTTAATACCAATATTTGTTGTTGAGTCATGAAGAGTGGTCTGCATTTTTTCCATGGATCTTATATTCTGTAATTATTTGGTGGAGCATGTACATTTTCTGAACTTTTATTCAAATGTTGATTTAGTAGAAGTTAGTGATCAGAGCTCAGAAATATTTCAACATGTTTTTCCCACTGTTTTATGTCCTCTTTTGGGAGATTTGGAGACCAACTGAATAGGATTGCCATTAAAATGCCTCAGGGATTTCAAACACTGCTGCAAAAAAAGCCTTCTTGAAAAGAGCTTCTTTGCAAGGTTAAAAAGTGGAAGAGGCAAGTAGATAATCCTAAATAATAATAATGATCAGAACAAGACTAAGGATAAGAATAAAAAAAAATTATCCAGGTTTTCATTAAGCTCTACCTTTTTAAAAAATATAGGGTTCTACAGGATTTTTAAAAATGTTATGTGCACTGTTCAAAGTTTTACACAATCCACCATTGGGTTTCTGAATGATGCGCTACGCACCTGTAGCAATATGGCAGCAGTCCCGCGGGGGAGAGGGGGGGGCATTTTCGCTGTTTGTTGCCATTCGCTACAATTAGTTAAATGTGTTAATCTGGAGCACTTGTTACTCTATAGGTTAATGCTTTTTTCTTTCCTAATGGACATGAACGTGACAGGATCCCGACGAATTAAAATTTAATAAGACGGTGCCTGTATGCGTCCCCCTCCGCCGTGGGGCGCAAATACCAGAGCGGAGAGGTAAAGAGGAAAGCAAGCAACCGGTAATCCGCGCGCTTCTTGCCCTGAACATAATTAGATTACCGCGCAACGATCTCCGCGTCTGCTGCTTGCTTCTTCTGCAGTACTTTAAGACGAAACCATCCCTTCTGAGTCCGCGTCGTCCGTTTCTCGTTTCTCTCTCTTCTCTCTGTTCCTCCAGCTGATGTCGCCGGGTCCCCGTCTCTCCCCCTCCCTCTCCGTCTCCGGTTGGGGAAGCGAGGGGGGAACACTCTAGCACA
Source organism: Zenarchopterus dispar (assembly GCA_028564865.1). NCBI lineage: Eukaryota > Metazoa > Chordata > Actinopteri > Beloniformes > Zenarchopteridae > Zenarchopterus > Zenarchopterus dispar. The sequence goes on from JAOWBL010019286.1 coordinate 17,089, forward strand.
CATATACTGTTACTCTGTCTCGCTCCTTCGGAGCTTGAAGTCCCATGGACGAGGCTTAAACTAAAGGAGACTTGAGGAGAAGAAGACAAAAAAATAAATTCCATCTCTTTTCTGAGTTGAAACTAAACCACGCAGCTTGGGTCCTCGTCTTGGAGTTGCTGGCGGCGGATTATCTCCCCTCTCCCCAAGAAAAGCAGAACAAAATAACAAGTGGGGTCAGTCTTTAGCCGGGCGGGCGGGTGCGTGAGTTGTGCGGATGCTGTTCTCTGGATTTCCTCTTCGGGTTGTATTTTACTGCTGCCCGGAAAAAAGCAACAGTGTGTGGAAAAGTAGATCTGGATGTTGACCATATGGCTTCGACGAGGATAACGCGGTAAGTCGCGCAGTGCCTCCCTCTTAAACCCTTATTCCTTAATGGAATATTTGTTTACTCAACAGTGACTTCAGCAACATTTTTTGTCATATTTTCCCATCTTATACCTGCTGATTCCCATTTCCCGAATATCACAAGCCACTGGGTAGTTCATTGCTCAGTTCTGTATTCATTTATTTTATTCTATTTTATTTTTAGTAGAAATGAAACAGCTGAGTGTGTGTGGAGTGAAAGGCATGCTTCTGGGACGGAGACAGAGAGAGAAAAACGCAGAGATGACTCTGCATGCTCTGAAAAGTGTAGCGCTGTGTAGCCTATAGATTTTAAAAAGCGTAAGACTTCGCTGTCCGTGGTGCTGAAATATACAGCTAAGCTTACCGGGTGCTTTAGCAACCTTATTTGACTTTCACTTGAAGTAATTCAAGGCGTTCACAAGCATAAACCACCTTACATTTTACATCTTCCGGACCTACTGATTTCTCTCTCACACTGTGATTATAAAGATAAGGGTTGGTTGAATACCATTTTTTTCTTTTTTGCACCATCTTGGTTTAACCAAGGTTTTTTGTTTCTGTATATGTTGGGTAAAATAAATAAAAATCATTCTATTGTCTTTTGTGATAGGTTGAAATCTGTTATGGTGTAAAAGTAACTTTTATAACAGGTCTTTCCCATCTCCTTTGCAATAGCTCAAGTGTGGCTTATTTTAAACAACTTCTGCATTACATAGTATGGTCTTTTGTGAGTTTCACAGTGGTCTTGTCAAGAGCAGGTTACCCCACAGCAACTTGTGTGTCCTGGATTATAAAGAGAGAAGGAAAGAGAATCATCCGATTAGTTTAAATTACGACAAGCTGTTGCCTCCAAGGTAGGCATTGGATAGAGGGGGAAAGAAAGTCAAAGGTGACAGAAAGTTAAGGTAAAGTCAAGTATGTGTTGGCATCTTTTAACTCCACACTTTACCATGAATTTCATTATAGACTATATTCGGCTTCAGTGATCAGGATTGAAACATATGACTACATATTGCTGCTGTGTGCATAACAGTGAAAGGCATGCCAGAAATGTATGCAAGTGACTTTACCCAGTGGATTATGTGATACTGCTTTCTACCTGTGTGAGGTGTGTGGGCAGATGGGCTTGTGTAAGGGTTCCCTTGCATCTGTGTGTGTGTATGGGTTTTGTGCAAAGACGGGTCAGCCAGACAGAATGTGCTTTGTGAACCTAGGACCTGTCTACTCCTTGACATGTCAAATCCTTTTAGTCACGCTGAATGACAGAGGCACCATGACTCCAATTTGAATAACTTGTGGCAACGACTCAGTTTTTAAATGGGAGATTGATGATAGGGTGATGTTTGTCTGTGGTTGATCATTCTAAACTTCATATACAATAAATCTGAATTTAACCCCTCTTTAGTTTCAATTTAAACGTCTGTCCTACATATGAACTGATTTTCTTTTGCCAAATAAAGATTTTAGATTTTTTGGGAATATATATTAATATATGACAGATATTTTCACAGAGAGATTGTGGAGGAGCAATATTCCTTTACCTTTTCTTTGCTTTCCACATTCAGCAACAAGTCTCTAATGCCTCTGGTTACTAGTTGCTTTATTCAATTAGCGCTGATTTAAACATGGTGATGAATAAACGCCACTAAGAAATAAAGGCTCTATCTGGTACTACTGGTTCCAGTGTCCAAGACAGCAACAGTAATGCAGGCTTCAGCATCCCCATCGCTGCTGGTGAGCCCCAATAAAAAAGGACAAGGCTCCTGATGCAACTAGTCCAACAATTCTCCGCTTCTTTGAACACTATGGTTAAAAACACGGTGTTTCTTTTCTTTTGGTGCATCTTTAACTTTCTTGTAAATTGGCTATATATTCTTACACAATTTCAAGTCACAAGCACTCATTTATTCCCCATACACTTACTTCCTCGCAAGCTGGAACAGAGTTGTAACAGCAGTGCTGTTCTACCTCCGTGCCATTAACACAGTACAGCTAGGGGTAAGAAAAAAAAATCCCTAAAGAGTCAGAAGAGCTAGCAGTAAGTTTGCTGCTTAATTTAATATTTTGATAATATTACATTTAAATATCCTAAAAGAAGAATTCACCTAGGAGCATCAATGTATTAAGTAAAACATGTAAAAACAACAAGTCTGATTAGGGATTCAAATGATGGATTAATTCATTTTTCATTAGTTGGTTGACCTTGTCTGTTGATTAAAAATTAATTGATAAGTGGTGATTTTTTCCTTTACTTTCCCTGTGTCGATAGGGTCTGTAAGAACAAAAGGCAAATACAGTTTGTATACTAAATAAAAAATCTATGTATTCCTTAATGCATGATTTTTTGTAGCATTGAGGAAAGTACAGACAATGGCATGTATGCAGTATAGCGAGATACATTCTTTATAGAAATTCTTTATAGGCTCATCAGTTGCATGTGAAGCATTTGCAACTTAACTAAAGAAATTCTGAATAGAAAGCCACACAGAATATTATATATCAAATCGTTCTCAGTTATGCTTCATCTTCTCAGTAACATCCTGCCCTTCCCTATCGTCACATAAGTTGCGCTTCTCATTACACTTTTGTGATCAACTGGAATATCGACATGTCTGAAAAACCACCTCAGGAAGGCATAAAAAGGTTTTTGTGGTATTTAGCAGGTTTTTTTAATTAGATGTGTTTCCATTACAGGATTTCCTTTGCAATATTTGGTTTTAGCGCAAATCTAGAGGTAATGGAAACACAGCTATACTCACCTTCCCTACATTGCAGTTATTGTAGGTTTTTTTTAAGGTACAGTAATGCACTCACTCCATGCAGCACTATTGCATGGAGGCTATTTACGTGGTGACATAATGAACTTGTTGTTCTGTGGTGGTACCTAACTTACCACTACATAACATCCATTTAGCTTTTTTGTCATAATTAATTAGTTTGAAATGGTCCCACACTACACTTTGTTTTGACTGCTTCATTTAGGTGACCTTGGTTTCTTTATCTGGGCTCGGTGCAAGAATTTCACGTTGTGTTTCAAGCTAGGTGCCCTCTACTGGTGACACCACTGGTGGAAAGGGTGATTCGGTGACAATTAATTTTAATTTAATCAATCAACTTCTTGTTGGCCATTAACTAATAGTTGATTAATTGTTTAAAAAAGAGTAAATTAAACTTTTGCTGGAGCTTGTCAGCAAAAGAGCAAATCAACCTTCAAATCAAATCCAACTTTATTTATATTGGACTTTTCGTGAAATAAAATGCAGCACAAAGTGTTTAACAGTAAAAAGAAAGTTGATCTTAGCTGTCTGCCCACCTCCTTCCCCACCAACCCTAATCCCTATCAGTGTTAAAACATGATCAAAGATAAAAAGAAATAGTAACATTCAAAACCTTGCAAAGGAAGGATTTTTAGTGCCATCTTCTGATCAATTTTCAAAAAAAAAGTCAGAATCTTTCATTTTTGATACCAATCAGTTCAAATGGCCATTAATGCTCAGCTGCAGCCGTCTACACTGTTTACATCCAGATTACGGTCTGTTGTCATCATCTTAAACCTCCCAGAGACTCTTTCTCTAGAAGCATACACTGTTTTGATTGTCTCCCCATGACTCTTGAACATATTTAATGAGCTCCATAACAAATTCAAATTTGTTTAAATTAGTCATTTTGTCACCTATTGCATTAAATAATTTTGTTGGTTTTCTGAGCTATTTCACAGAATTTTCACTAAGCCAACTCAGTTCAACAGTATTGCACTATATTTTCCCTCAAAATATGATTAGTCTTTATCTATATTCCTAATGCCTTATTAATAAAGACTGGTACTGTAATTGTTTAATCAACTTTAATTTGATTTAATTTAATTTAATCAACTTTTATTTGAACATATGATTTTGATCAAATATTCTACAAATGTCTTTAACCAAATTCTGCGGGGTAACATTATTTAGTGCCCTGGTTAGTTATTTTCTCTTTCTAATGTGCTTTATAGCAATAAATGTGATGCTAACTGATGCTTTTCATTGGGTAATTGTAGCAATTTTCAGAGTCCTTGAGAGTCAAAAAACTTCTACCTCGTAGTTTAACCATGGCTTCTCAGAGTGCTCAGATCTATAAGCAGGTTCACAGTCATTCTCTGTATTTGTAATTTCTGATTTTCATGTAATCCTTCATTTTGGGAATTATCTTTTAAGATTATTGAAATAGATTAAAAGAAATTATTATTGGTTATTTTTTTTTACAACACATCTCGGAATCTTTCATTTAGCTTGTGCCATGGCCACATTTACAAGCATATCAGGAGCATCAGAAGTAGCTGTCAAGACACTCTGAGTCAGTCATCTTATTATATATTATGAGCCCACAGTCCTGCAGAGGAATGGCGTCTTCTAATGAGACTTCTAAGTGGAACATTAAACCTAACGAAATCCCCACAAAGTGTCTAAGACTTTGTCTGAACAACCTCTAACACCACAATATATCTACTCAGTTTGTCAACAATACATAGCACACAAACAGAGGACTACAGTTGATGTAATGGGGAAGTTTCCTTTGAAAATGCGTTAAATGCTTACTCTTGAAATGCAGCCATTTAACAGTTAAGTGTCTCTTACCTAGAATAAGCATGCGAAACAAATCATCTCAATTTTTAACCTAATGTTTTAAGAAAGACTATATTTGGTCACCTAATTCCAGTCATTGTACCCAGGTAATCAGTAACAAGCACACAAACCGTTCACAGTGACCCATTTATTATTAATTACAGACATTTTCATCTCTGAATTTAGATAATTTCATACTATGTTGAATTTGTTCTGCCTTTATTCTGTCACAAAAAGACAAAACGCTAATGAAACGATTCATTTACTGTGCTGTCATCTTCAGCATAGCATGTGCTCATCATAGCATTTAATAGCACTTTTGGCCAAACAGACTCGTGGGTGTTTTTAGTGATCCACCTGGTTGTCACAGATCCCAGCATAGCTAGTACTCTAATGCCTTACTTGGATTTCATTACTGTCACCTGGAGCTGCTCCACTGAGACAAGTGATAACCTGAGATCTCGCCCACACACTTACACACCCATGCACACAGACACACACCCTCCCCATTCAGGCTGAAATTCAGACCTTTACTGAAGTTTAAAGAAATCATCTCAAAGTTTGAAGTGATTTGAAAAAAGCTTCATCATAAAGACATTTCGACCTTGCTCAACCTCTTAACATGTACATGGTAATTATCTGGAGTTTGAGTGATTGAACTGTCAACTTCCACGGGGAAAGAAGATCGAAGTTCAGCACCCTCATTCATCTTCCCAATTAGGAAATGTTTTTGTGACTCCAAAGGCAACACGTTTCTTTGTAATTGTCTTTGAATACTATCTCAAGTTCAAGCTCATTTCTTTTACTTTTAAATGTGAATATATAGCACAGAATTGTAGTTCTCACTCTAATACCATTTTTACATCAAAATGATCACTCACAATGTTTTTTAGATCCACTAGATAAAGCAATGGATTCTCTCATGCCAAGACCAGAAGCAGCACAGTAACCCTCTATATACACACACTAAAACAAAACAAAATAAAAATGAAGAAGTTGGCATTTGACTATGCTACAGGCTGTGATGGACCACAATTTCTGATGAGCATGACATTCTGTGAGAAATGTATCATTATGTTTGACTTGACTGTGAGAATCTTTGGCACACAGCAGGAATTAGACTGTGAGCCGCCTGCCACTGTGCATGCTGGTAAAATGGATTCATCATATTTACCAAAGCAATATTCTTATGGTAAATTAGCATATTCATCTTAGTGTTTACATCACTGGTAATTGGAGCTGGGGCTAATAACCTCTATCAGTAGTATGCCTACTAGCAGAGGGGCAAAACACAAATTTAGTTTTTCTTACAGAGGACAAAAATCAAATGGTAGTTTTTGTTGAGTATGTAAGGGGCCTCATTAAACAACACCCCATATAGAAAAAAATAGTTTTTATGCTTGTAATATGCTAATCTATTTTTGCATTTCATGTCTGCATTTTAAATTAAAAGAATACTGCTGAATGATTTTTTTTCCTTTTGTTCTTGTGACCCCCTCTCAGTTCTGATGTCGTGTTACAAAGTGAAGTCACAAATCGAGCCCTACCCACAGATGCCATGACATGTGGCTTTGTTTACCCGCTGAGGCTCAGTATAACCAGCAAAGAAAGTGAAGCCTGCACAGCCAACAGAGCATATGGAAGAAGCATTATAGTTGGCCATGGCAATTTGTGATGTAATCCCATCTTTTAGCCCAGCAGCATGGCTAACAGTGAAGATGGATTTCCACAAATAAAAATGCATCCTCTGAGAACGTCTTTCCATGTGGTCAAAGTACGTAAAAACATTACACACAATGTCACAATGTATGCAGAATATGTAAACAAGCAAAGGTACATGGACACTTTTACATCCACAATACTGACATGAGGAATGGCTAGTCAACTAATTTACTTTTCAAAACTTAGAAGCATGAAAAAAAAGGGTAAAGTCAAAATCACAGGATGACTAACTTTGTTGGCAAACCAAAAGAAGAAACCATCAAGCCAGGTACCAGTAATGAGATATTGTTTACTAGCAAATTCTCCGTAGCTCTTTATTCTTATATCTCTCATCAATGAGTAAATGCCGTTCCAAGATTCACCTTGTCTGGTCCCTTCCTTGGTCACTCTGGATTCTATTCTCCTCGCTCTCATCACATAGTAAAAACCTGTCCAAGATTCTCTCAGCCTTATTTCCTCTAACCTGAAACTCTTTGGTTTCCTCTGCAGCTTTGCTATGATTAATGTACCAAGAATAGTGAGCCAGTTAGCTTCTGGCTAACAGACTTGGCTAGCAGAGGTGTGAATGTTAGTGTGTGTATATTGCTGTAGCATGATATTGGATCCGAGCTTGACCACAGAGTTACATAATGTAATTCTAAACCATTCAGGTATATTGTGTCAGTGGACATTCTGCAAATTATACAGTTAAGCAATGAACCTATCCATTTTTGCACCTTATTCACAATACTGATCATCAGCCTATGCAGATGTTCAATGATGATAAGATTATAAATACTCCCTCCCACCCGCAGGCCCCTTCCCGAGTTACTACTATTAACTTGGGCAATCTATTGGGGATTACAGTTTTACATAGCAACTGCCTGTGTATGATTGTTCTAAACTGTTTTAGATAAATATTTGGGCACAAAAAGTACTACCTTTCATTGAGGAACATTCATAGAGAAGCAAAAAAAAAAAAAAAAAAAAAGCCAGGTCAAATATGTACAAAATCTTAAAATAGATACATTTGATAAAAAAAAAGAAAAAAAAAAAGGTTAAACTGGCAGAGAGGGTTTATGGATCACAGTGGAAGCTGGAGAAATCTCATCTTACGGTCATCGTGATCACATATGAAAACATCCAGGATAAACACTGGTCATGTACCACATTATGAGATTAAAAATAATTTACTTCAAATAAGTTTAATTTTGAAAGACATAACTTTTAATCTACTACACTACTGAACATCACATCTAGTGCTGCAGAGCTGAAGTCTAGACTATTGCCTGTCCAGAACTAAAACTGAAGCTATGAAAACATGGTACTGCTGGCTACCCGGCACTAAATTTAAAGTTATAACTTTGCATCAGGTCCTTGGTAGCTCCATGATCTGAGTTAAACCCACATGTTACTGGTGATTAACATGAGCTAACAGTAGCACAAGCTCACAAACTTAGCAAAGCAAAGGCTTTGTTAATATAAAATAACTGCAATTAAATAACTTAATGTTAAAAGCATTGCTTCTTTGATGTACCTTTGAATAAATGTAAACATTCTTGCTGGTTGCTTGAGTATTTAGTTGGCAGGTTGAAAGCAGGCATATAACTGTGTTTTTTAGGTTTAGTAAATGTAATAAATAAACTCATCGTCCATCCTCACGGAATACCTGAATTCAGTTGAATAAGTAACCCAGACACATATTTATTACTTATTTTATTTTGGGCATCATTGCCATAAAACAGATGACAGTTTAGGGCCCGGTGTTTTTCTACGGAGATGAAAGGAAGATATGTCCAACTGTAGGTTCCTATGCAGCTTAAAAGTCATTCGTTCATCTGTCTTTGGCAGATGATTGCAATGGTTCCGATTGGTCTGGGATTAATTAACTGATGGTTTGAATGAGCCAGGTCAAGCATAGTTATTCATTTCATGAAAAATTCTCTCTTGTGAAACTGTTCTGGTAACCCTCTCATTCACAGTCATGTCTACTAACAGAATGGACTGAACCTAATTCAGTGGGGATGGGCTTTACATAATTGCTCACACAGGAGCATCCACTGCTCCACTCTGCAAAACAACCAAGATGGTTGTAGAATTCAAAGGAACCAGTCTAATTATTTGTGTAGAAGAGAAGAAGAATGACGACAGCAAGATGGGCTATTGTCTTTTTCTTCAAAGATGTCTTAATCACACCAAAAAACGCATTTAAAAAAAGCAATAAAGAAGCACAAATTATAATTTTGCTGGCATTCACTGGCAGACACCTGTATCTGTTTAATCTACATTTGGTCCTCTCACCCCCCAGTGGTCAGACTACCTATTGGAAGGATGTCACAGTGAATTAGGCTCACTCATGGAAGCAGACTGAGCTTCTCAGAGTTACTCTCTTTCTGTATAAAAGAAGGATAATATGCAATCCTTAGAGATATCAGCTAATTCACCCTCTCTGTCAAAAGCATATGTTTTCTTTTTGATAAGTTTGGAGTTGTTGCAGATTTAATTTTTGAGACCCAACTCCTTTCTATGCACTCAGCGGAACCAATTTTTTGGGTCAACAAATTGGTTTTCTTGAGCCCATTTCTGTATAAACCCGCTGATTAGAACAACACACACACACACTAAAGCCTCTCTCAAGATTTACCTGACAGTTGTTGCACCTTTGCTGGGTGTTATATACATGTTCGAATGCTTACAAGCTTGCACAGACATGTCTTATTGAGTTAGTCAGGCTTCTCTGAACAGTGCTGAAAAAATATTTTATTTGAGTTTATAAACTTTTAAGTGTTCCTGGAATGTGAAAGACAGTGTGCGGTGAAATCCACATGCCAGCCCCCAGTTTTTATTGGCCTACTTTTTGTTTTACTGAGCACAACACTAGCTATGAATTTACAGATTAAGTATTGGCTAGCAAAAAACCATAGAGAGACCTATGTTTTTATTCATGTCTTCTAACAGATATACAAGCATTAATATGTGTGTCAAAAATGCACAAGCATTGCAGGTAAATGCAATCTCTTCGTAGAAGCAGGTTTATGTAGATATACAATCTGATATGAAATGCATATTAGACACTTTCCTTCCCTGAAATTGATTAATTTGCCAAAGCAATGCAGGCAGAGATGAGAGTAAAAACATATTTCAGTTAATTTGTATTATTCATACACTATGTATACTCTTTACCTAGGGTGAGGTTTCTTTATCTGCTTATATGCCAGGTGCTGTTTTGAATGTGTTTGTATGAGGGGTTGAATTCACACCCAACAATAAATTTGAGGCAATTGTTTCTAACAAGATTACGTGCTCGCTGGCCAAATAACTTTTCACAATCTGCATATCTGGCAACCCAAGAAGGAAAAACAAAACAGGCAAAATAGGAGAAGCTGTCCAACTTCTTTCTTTGTGACCTCATTTACTCCTTATTTCTTAACTGAACTTTGCAATGTGCACAGCTAGTTAATGTAATTCTCGAAGGCGGGCTTTAGGCGTATAATAAAGGAAAAAAGTAAATGACAAATAAAGAAAATAAGCAGAGAAACTTCAGTTGTTTTGTTATACTTGCCTGAGGAACCACACTTACTCAGTTGAACAAGATACAATCTTGACCTCCAGTTTCTAACATACAGTCGAAAGTTAGTTTTTGGTCAGTTCATGTGCAACATCAACTTCACTGGTGTTTCTGAGTCTCGGGGTAAGATTAAATTAAGTCAATTTTAATCCTGTGTGGTAAAAGTACTGACAACCCCCTGCCTGATTTAATACCCTAAGAAGCTTTCTATCTGATCAGAGGCTGCTAACCCTCTTCATTCCTGGACTCAAATAAAACGAAAAACAATACTCTATGAGTCATAGACAAACACTGTTACAATGCAGGGTTGTGTTTGTCAAAGAGAGTGACTGCTGTAAATGCTCCCACATAATCTGAAGTATTGAGGTAATGATTCATGGCCAGCAACAATTAGTTCAATGACAATTTGTTTAGTGTGGCTCACACTACAAAAGTTGGGCATAAAACAAATACTGAAGTTAGGGAAATTAGAGAAGCAATAGGCTGTCACCCATGTTTTAAATTTCTAAGACAGATTGATGATTGAGCTCTCTGTTCTGAGAGGCAGGAGTGTGAAAAGTGCTGATTTGAAGATTTGATTACTTTCAATTAATTTGTTTTAACAAAACCAAACTCTTAAATGTGAAATGCAAAATTCAAATCTTAGTGTAATAAGGAAAAAAAATCACATTATTTAGAATTAACCGCTCTTCTGTGTTAAATTTGTCATAAAACTCACAAAAATAGATACCCACAATGAGCCTAAGCTAAGAACATGCAATTAGAATTTCTTGTGACTTTACTGAACAAATTAATTAAACATTCACAGTGATGATGAAAAAAGTAGGTGAAACTCTGAAGTTTATAGTTGTTGAAGCTCTGTTGGCAGTAGTCACTTCAAGCAAATGCTTTTGGTAGCTCTGGATCAGACCTGCAGAATGATCAGGAAGAATGTTTCACTATTTGTCTTTACAGAGCCCCAGTGCAGACATTTGTAGGATGTCTGGTGTGAAATGTCTGCACTCTTACTGGAGTACTCTAAAAGCCAGATTAATTTTTTCTGAAGCCACTCTGTAGTGGCCCTAATGCCAAAAAGACCCAAAGGTCATTGTCCAGCTGCAGAATCCAACTTCTACCAAGCTTCAGCTGCTAGACAGCCACCCTGATATTATTCTGTAGGACATTTTGGTAACCTCCAGAATTCATTTCCCTCTTGATGATGCTATGCTGTTCTGGCCCAAAGCCAAGAAAACAAACTGCTGTTACGAGGCTCCCTTCACCATACTACACCACTGGGATAACTGTTTGCTGTTCATAAGCTTTGGTCTTTTTGTGTCACACATAGTGCTGAATATTATCCCCAAACAATCTAACTTTTGCTTTATCAGTCCAAAAAACAATAGCTCAGTATTTCAGATTGCCATGGTGCTCTTTGGCAAACTTCGGGCATGTAGCAGTGGTTTTCTTTTGGACAGGAGCAGGTTCTTTTGTAAAATAAACGACTTATCGAAGAAGTACTATAGGTAGACCAATAATGGTAAGTGAGATTTTGAAAACTGTAAAAGTGCAACCCTCTTCCTTCAGCCCTGCCTCTGAAGCAAAACCTCCAAGCATATAAACAAACAATTTGCTAAAGATAATTAGTCTTTGGCAGACAAGCAAATGGTCCAAAGACTTAGCTAGGAATGTTCACAGTGATTAGATGTTGTTTTTAGAGCCCTGTTGTTTCCACAAGTGTTTACTACTTATTTTGATATGAGAGCATTTAAGTTATTGTTTGATATTGGTGTGTAATAAAAACTTCAGGTAATCTAACCTTTAAGTGCAAAAATGGTCAGTATTCAATAAATCGTCCTTAGGGTTAAGGCTAGCATGACATTGTGGATGACTGTCTGTTCTTCAGTCAGATGGTTCTTGCTTGGTTGCTACACAACCTCCTGCGTGAGGACAGGAAGCTATGCCTCTTGGGGTGTAGTGCAGTCTTCTTTTTCCCTGCATCTACTACATTTCTGAGAAGAGTGACAAGTTGCATCCGGTGGTCTCTAATGCAGTCTCTTTCTCTGCTACATTAGAGGATCAAGGTGTTGGTGAGAAGAACCACTGGATCTTTAAAACAGATGGACCATATCCACAGCTGCTCCTCCAGTGTAGAGAGAACTCAGTGACACTTATGGATCTTTTTAGTTTTATTTTATTTTGAATATGAAGTTGCTCTTCTTGCACCACATTCCCAGTTCTTCCACCTCCCACCTGCATTCTGCCTGTCAGTAGTAAGTTTCACCACTGCCGTGTCATCTGTGGACTTAGTGAGAGGTTACTTTGCTAGTGAGCTCTGCAGTCATGTGTCAGCAGCATGTAGATCAGCAAGCTGAGGAGAAAGGCTTGGGGGGGAGCCCATGTTGAGAATGATGGATAAGGATGTGGTGTTGTTGATTTCAACAGAGTGTGACCTGTTTGTCAAAAAGTCCACAATCTAGTTGCAGAGGGATATCTCAAACACTGACAATTTTTTACCAATGTTCGGGGATGAAAGTGTCGAAAGCAGAGCTCAAACTGAAAACGAAGAGTCTCATATAGGAATGCTTATTTCCCAAGTTTGTGAGGGTCTGATGGATGACATCAACTGTTTGAGAAGGTAGGCATACTGGTGAGGGTTCTCTGCCATGTGAATAGACTGCTTTATGTGTGTCAGTCCCAGCTTCTTGAAGCACTTCATTAGTGGGGTAAGTACAACTGGGCATTAATCACTGAGGCACAACACGTTGGGATCTTTGGCACAGGGAGGATGGTAAAAGTCTCATCCTGTGACAGTGAGGTACTAAATATGTCCTTCAGAATCTCTGAGAGCTTATTTGCTAAGTCCTTAAGGAGCTGAGATCTTCATGCATCTTGCTTATCCTTTTGACTTTGGCTCTTCAACTAGCCAATTTACAATTTAATCTTAAATTGAGCAAAACTGCCTCAAATCTTGCATTTATACTAGTCTATAATATCATATCACCTAAACATTATTAAAGACAAATCTCAGCAATTTGCATCCCTATATAACAGCATATCCCCTCCCCCCACACCTTTCCTTCCCTTTGTGACTCAGCTATTTGTCCTCAGCTCATGCATGACTGAATGAGAAGTTATTGAGTTCAAAATAGTTTGAATTGATTTTATCTGCAATGAAACAAAAGTTATTGTTGTTGTATTTTCCATTCCACTCCAATTATATTATTTTGCCACATAAATGTGTATATTTGTATGTAATCTCTATTCTTTTTATGCAACAGCAAGTGGGCTATCGTGTGAATGTGCAAAATGAAACTTTCATTACATTGCAGAAGGTAGCTGAAACTATCTTAACTTAGTTGAACACTATATATTTGAGTCCCAGGGTAAGAGTTTAACAAATATTTGCGTTGTTATGAATAATGAAAAACAATGTATATAAGTAAAAATACAATAAGGCACTTCATTTACACTTTTGTTCCCACCAGTTCTTTAGCTAAACATGTTCAAGATTTGTGTGTTTTCTCCAGAAAGTGGTTGGTAGGAAAGCTGGTAGGTAGGCAATGCCCTTTGGATATTTTCTGATGGCAAGAGTGATCATTTCCTTTAGTTTTAGGCACACGACAGGAAGAAATTCCTTTCTAAATACACCTTAAAGATATTATTCATCTGCCTGACACTGCTTTATCTGGACTTTTGCCTCAGTTGTGTAATTCTGTTCTGTTGAACGATGACCAGAAGAGAAATAGAAAACACAAATATCAGAGATGTGATCCAGTATACTGTTTCTGTTTTAAAGTAAAGTATCATTTGTTCTTAAGACACTATGATTGTTCTTTGTAAAATTGCTGGTTCTGATGATCGCTTGTCATACAGCACCTGGGATCGTTTTTAATCAGATAGTTTGCAGTACTTATAAAGTCACAAATGATCTGATTTAAGAACTGGAGAGGCATTTAAGAATGGTAGACACCAATAAGGTAGAAAACAAGAACACACTTACACACTCACACACACACTCGCTAATATGAGAAAAAATGAGTGCATTACCATGTGTTGGTGCCACATACCAAGCCAAAAACAGGTTGCCAGTGTTAATTCTCACCTCTGGCTCAGTGGTGTGTGTGTGGGGTTTGTATGTGTGTGTTTGTGCGTATGCATGCAAGGCTTAAAAAGGGAGAGCAAGGGAGATTACTGTGCTTATTGCCAACTTCAAAGTGTCTGCTGGTGTTGTGCCAGGTCAGCATGTTTACACCAGAGAATAGGTGTTGGGACAGATACACATGCTCTTGTGCATGCACATGTGTAGACACACACATATTATGTTGTTGATCCTTGAACATGCACTACAGGCACACACACACAAAATGCGCACATGGCCCAGAGTGCAGTGGTCTGTCTTATCAGTGGTTCCTGTGAGTTAGAGGAGGCATTTAATCAGGGTCTCTGTGCAGCTCTTGGCATCAAACTGATTCCACCACCTCTCTTCCTCTTCTCCCCATGTCTCTCATTTACTCACCCTCCTCCAACTCTGATGAGTCTTCTTGGCTAGATTATGCCCAGAAAATAATAATAATAAAGTAATAATTATAATAATAATGTAATTCCAGAAAAGTTAAAACTTAATTACAGGAGGTTTAAATTAGTTCCACACTCACTGATTCACAACCTTTCCAAGCTACTTTTGGCAAAGAATGTACAAGTGTAACCACTTCTGCAACCTGCTGGACTAAAGTAAATGATTTTAGCCCCTGTGTTAAATTAGGTGGTTTCAGTAACAGCTTAATCACTTGTTTGACATTTTGGGAATTGTACTGGCTCTGTGGAAGTTAAGATTAGAAGATTTATACTTTGGGTCGTCCTTTACTTGAAAGACTACAACCACTGCCACTTTCCTCAGTGTATCCCAATGACTTTAAATAAGAGCTGAAAACTAGCTCAGATCTGTCTCAGTTTCACAATAATCTACAAGCTCCATCAAAACACTCTGGTTAAACTGTTATATCTTTTCATAACTGATGTTGAAAATTAATGTTATGTTCACATTTATAGTTCTATTTTCTGGATGAAACAAAGGAAGAAGTTTGGCCCTAGTTTACTTTGTATTTGTATACATTGATGTTTTTATCTTTGTGCAAACTCCGATTCCATAAAAGATTCTCAAAATGCAACAAAATCCCTAATAAGTAACTTATTCAGTTTGAACCTTTAACAAATAGACATTAGTACAAAAAATTGTGTTTTTTAGAATTTTCACTGACAAACTAATATTTTAAAAACATACTAAATACATCTGAAATTTAATGCCAAAATTACATTATAGTTATGTAACAAATAAGATCTATTGGAGAATGTGTTACACGTTTCATGTTACATGTTACAAGTGGGACAGATGACCTCACATTTAACTCAAGAAAATGTTGATGTACAAATGAGTTTATGGTTGACTAGTTGACCAAAAGGCACCCAAACTTTGTGTCCAACAAGAACAGACTAATTCAAAACCCCTCCACCACTGTGTCTGATGGTTGGTATGACATGGTTGTGTTTTATGGTCGGAAGAACATTGTTCTAGACGTCTTGTAGTTTGCTTGGGTGTAGGTTTTAAAACCTAAGATGTGCTGACATTATACAGTCATGAACTTTAACATTTTACATCCTAACTAGTGTCACTTTAGTGTGATTTGTTGCTCCTGGTTTTTCCCTTTAACTTCCCACAGACTGACTTGGAACAATTCCTGGGAAGATTGGGAATCATCTTGTGTTGTTCTCACTTTTGAATAATGTACTCTAAATGGTTTCGGAAAAGGCCTTATAACCCTCCCCTACACCAGTTGGTAGTCATTGCTAATGTACTTCATTCTTGGCATTTTTTGAACATACATCTCAATGCTTCAGACCATCAAACTGCCAAAACCTCTGCTTTTATGGAGATTTTGGCAGTTTGTTGTGGTTTTGGCAGATGTTTTGATGTTCATTTAATGAAACATATTAATAAAGTAGCAGCACCTGGATGTAGTAGGCCCCTATGGAAGTAGTAAGATTTTTACCTTATTCTTTTCATTCATGCTTTTTTTTAATATCTGCAGCAAACCTATTCAGGGTCAGAGGGGTCTCCTGTAGCCTATCCAAGCTTTCCAGGGAGGGCAGATCCTAATTCAGCAAAGACACTTTGGCTTAGTTTTTCTTGAATAAATGACATTTTTGTTTATCTGAGGCTGTATTTTATGTATTTGTACTTGCATATTAAATTAACTGCTACACAAGCAGCAAACCTGAGATGAATTATGAAGGCTATTTTGTCTGTTGTGTTGTCACAAATAAGGTAATATTGAATGTGTTTTGAGAGATGAATAGGTCTGTGTTTTAATACCTATCAGCTGGTGTACATGTCTTTTTGTAAATGGTACACGTCTTTCCCTCTTTGCATTGTGATGTTACATATTTGAAGGCTCCAAACCAGAAAACTGCCAGAAAACTCCCAAAATGTCTGCAGGTCTGTACACTTGTTGATAATCAATTCATTCATTAGTGATGAATCAAACTTACCCTCTTAAATCCTCTCAAACCATTAATGGGGGTTCTTAGCATTGCCCAGAGGATGTTTAGCTTCATATTTGTTAAATTATTAATTGCATAATTTAACAAATTATGCAATTAATAATTGCATAATTTGTTACAGTGTTTACCTAACACTAAAACACACTAGATGATTTTCATTGTGGTTCTGAATATACATGTACACAGATATCAAGAAGAGGGAACTCAAGAACCAGAGAAAAAGGAAGAAATAGAAAAGTTGTAGAAGGGGAAGGCAACAGTGGTAATCAATAAGCCAGTGGTAATCGGAGGACTCGGAGCTGTGACCTTCAAGCTGGTTGAGTGGCTTCAGCAGATCCCAGGAGCAACATCAGAGGTCTCTGTCCAGAAAAACGCAGTCCTTCGAACAGCAAAAATGAAAAAATGAGCTCTCAGGCTTCTAACCCGATCTCGAAGAGGGCAACAGTCCATACAGAATGTGTGCAAATGTCCCTTCTATGTCGCAGCTGGAAGAAACCAAAAGGTAATGAAGAGATTTGAGTAGACTGGAGGGAACCAAGGATTATAAAAAAACTGCTCTGATGTGCTGTTAAGGTTGTAGCGTACCTAGACAGAATTATGCACCTCACAGATATTACAGCAGAATTTAGCAGCGCCAGCACTCACTCCAAAATCATCAACCTGATGTGTCTGATGCATGTCAAAGAACAACTTTGCAACATGTCCTGTACACTGTTTCCTAAGTGTGAATTTAATAAATTGGTCCTGATGTAGCTGCAGTCTTTCTGACTGACGACTAAGGCCAGATGTTTGTACACCAGAATCTACACACACACACACACACACACACACACACACACACACACACACACACACACACACACACACACACACACA